>JACAXG010000100.1:2051695-2271509 GCA_018881555.1 Amblyornis subalaris
GGGAAAGGGGAAAGGGGAAAGGGGAAAGGGGAAAGGGAAGGGGAAAGGGGAAAGGGAAAGGGGAAAGGGAAGGGGAAAGGGAAAGGGGAAAGGGAAGGGGAAAGGGGAAAGGGGAAAGGGGAAAGGGAAGGGAAGGGAAAGAAAATGGAAGGGAAAGGAAAGCGAAGGAAAGGGGAAAGGGAAGGGAAAGGAAAGCGAAGGAAAGGGGAAAGGGAAGGGAAAGGGAAAGGGAAGGGGAGAGGGAAGGAGAAGGGGCAAGGGAAGGGAAAGGGGAAGGAGAAGGGGTAAGGAAAGGGGAAATCTTTAGAGAAAGAAACTGAAGGAGTATCTGTATTTTCATCCTTTCTTGCTGTGTTCTTTCTTGATAGACAAGGTTTTGAGCTGGGCACATCAATAATAGCCAGTTCCCTTTCAGAGAGAAAAAAGATGGACTACCCCCAAGTTAGGAGGCAAGCATGGGAATGCTGTGTAGGGCATGCGTTTTCCTGGCACATATGATAGATTTCTTTTTAATACCCCCAGCATTTTGTAATTTGAACCGCTGCCTGCTATTTGGTTTTACTTTAATCTGTGTCATTTCTCTGTGTTTATTATCTTCCTTCCCACTGTCCCTCAAGTTCTGCATTTCTATCCAGCCTCCTACAGTATTAGCAAGTCTTTTCATGAAGGGAGGACTGTGTTTGTGGCGAGAGAAAACTTCAATAAATTATCCATGCAATTTGTAACTGTCAGAGTACAAAATACAAAGTACTTAAAAATAAATAAATAAAACAAATGTTTGCATTTACATTCCATACTGGGAAGTTTTATTTTCAACTAAAACTAAGCCCTTTATCTGAACTGTCAATGTTATAGATGGTGCCTTTATATATTTAAAGATTTGCATAGTTTTTATCAAATTGATGCACTTAAGTGATTTAACATTCCAGTCTGTTATTTAGAAAGGGGGAAAAGATAATATTTTAGAAGAATATGAAAAATGGATCGCCTTTATTCAGGTCAGTTCATTAATCTGCCTTGCATTAGTTCACTTCAGACTCAGCAGCTCTTTTTGGTGTTTGTTCAGGATATAGTGTCTGTGAGGTGCATTCTGGGATTGGTCATCCATCTTGGCTTTCAAACTCTATTTCTAAATTGTCAGTCCTCCCATGCTCCTTTGGTACCAGAAGTCCTACACATGGTGAGTGCCTTGGCCAAATCTAGTACTGAGGATTAATTTAGGAATCACTAATTGAAGCAAGAAGGTCTGGTTTGGTTTGGTTTGGTTAGGTTTGCTTTGCTTTGCTTTGCTTTGCTTTGCTTTTTTTTGAAGCCCTACATTAAGTTCAGAGTTGCATTTACTGATGTAGAGACCAGCTTTAACCCACTGGTTGCTGTGAGGTTTGTGGCTGTGGTGCAAATCTGCCCCCAAACTGCGAATTCCTCACAGCCTAACTCAGTCTGTCAGGGCTGCCTTTCACTGTCCCAGCGCTGCATAAGTCCTGTGCCTACCTGGTTCAGGCAGCAAGCCAACAAAATCCTGATCCATTGCTTTTATAGTACTGGATTTCTTATGGCTGAACTGACTGAACCGATGTACTCAGCGAGCTCGGGAGCACCAGGGCTGGTGCAAGTGGGGCAGGGTGTCTGTCTGTGGCAGTCCCAGTTTAGCTTTTCCTGCCATAGAGCAGAACCTTTGAACCACCTCAGACTGTTGATACAGCAGATTTCAGCACTGAAAGGGCCCATTTTGGTCCCTGGTGTCTGATGTGTGATAGTTTGTTTAACAGTCTTAACCAGGGAAATGATATTGAGGAGTATTCAGTCCAGTGCACTAAAGCATAATAAAATTGGATAGCAGGAAGGTTAGGTCAAATAAATTCAAATGGAAAAGAATGAATTCTGTCAAGGTGTTTAAGCACTTTGTAAGCTTAGCAAAGGAGGTGGTAAATTCACAATGGAGCGTTTACACCGAGACTGGATGTCTCACTTAATGATAAGCTATAGTTCAGCCACCAGCCAGTTATTGGGCTTGATAGTGTTCAGTTAGGGAGAAAGAAAGAATAATTCCCCGCGCCACGGTAGGTGAAATCCTATGGCCTGTGTTAAACAGAAGGTCATGCTTGCGGAGGGCTGTGATCAATTCTCCTCCGAGATGTATGAATCTCTGCTGGTAGGTGTTTCAGGCTTCCATTTGCTCTCTGTTTTACTGAATATGTGAGGGGAAATCCTAGACCTCTGTATGTGAAGTTGGTTGTAGCTGTATTAATCTCTCAAAAGCTATCTGGCCTTTGAAAACACACACCTCAGTACAAACAGGGACAGACTGCACTGTCACCTGGCCACTCCCAGGTTGCTAAAGTCCTAGAATTTGTGTTACAGCATTAAGAGTTTAAATCCTCTTTCTGAGGAGGAGGTGGAAATTGGATGCAGGCTCTTTCAAATTCAGACTTTTGTACCCCATCATTCAGATGGGTTCTGGACACTCAGTATTAGACAGCCTGGGTTCACATCTGGGAGAATCCAATGACTGAAAAAGTGCAACAAAGAACCCACAGTAAGTGAGACGTGTCTGAGAGCAGTGGGCAGGTATGTCCACTGAAAGTCCAACTCTGAAAAGAATTTTTTTTTTTTTTGCCCGCATAAAGTGGCAGTTTCCATTCTTCTACCTGCTACCCTGTGTTATTACACTCAGGAATGGGAGTTCAAACTCCACCTGGCTGAGTTGGTGGAGTTTACCCAAAGCACTGGGCTCTCCACAAGCATCATAGAATCACAGAATATCCTGAGCTGGAAGGGATCCACAAGGATCATCGAGTCCAACTCCTGGCCCTGCAAAGGACACCCAAACAATCCCACCCTGTGCCTGAGGGCATTGTCCAAACACTTCTGGAGCCCTGTCAGGCTGGTGCTGTGACCACTGCCCTGGGGAGCCTGTTCAGTACTCAACCACCCTTTGGGGGAAGAACCTCTTTCTGATATCCAACCTAAACCTCCTCTGACACAACTTTAGGCCATTCCCTCAGGACCTGTCACTGGTCATCACAGAGAAGAGATCAGTCCCTGCCCCTGCTCTTCCCCTCACGAGGAAGTTGTAACCGCAGTGAGGTCTCCCCTCAGTCTCCTCCAGCTGAGCAGACCAAGTGACCTCAGTTGCTCCTCATACAGCTTCCTCTCCAGACCCTTCACCATCCTGGTGGCCTCCTTTGGATGTTCTCTAATGGTTTAATAGCTCTTTTATATTGTGGAACCCAAAACTACACACAATATCTGAGGTGAGGCCACTCCAGTGCAGAGCAGAGCGGGACGATCCCCTCCCTTGCCCGGCTGGCGATGCTGTGCCCCCTCCCTCCCTTGTGTGGGTGAAAAAACACCCCCCACAAAAAAAAGCCAAAAAACCCTTCAACATCCCCCACCACAAACCCAACCAACCAACCAAACCAAAAAATATGTACACACAAAAAACCCCAAAGCCAATACACCCAAAATATCTCCATTTTAAAGTTATCATTCCCACTATGTTCAATCTTCATTGCACTCTGTGCTCCTCCTGAAGCCTCCCCAAGTTCAATATGAAGCTAGAATCAGAGTTCAAATGTTCTTCTCTCTGCAAAACTGGTCTGCTCCTGGTGCCACCGGGTTTCAGTGGATCATGGAGAGAAATACTAACCCAGTGAGTACATTCCTCTTTCTCTCTCTAGACCATTCTGACAGCTTCCTATGAGCATTAATGACACTGGAGGATCTTCCAGACAGTGCATTGTCCACTATAATATAAGAGAAGTGTTATGAAGTCCCATGCCCTTTGGTCCCTTTGTTTAAAGAGCCTTGACATCAGGATTTAGCTTATTCATGTAAGAATCCTTGGTTTGTTTTTTGAAGATTAAAATCTCTCTCTCAAGGGCAAAGAAGAATTCACAATTTCCACCTGAGAGGAAGCTGGAGGTTTCAAATTGCACCACAAGGATTTTCTTTTTGAATGTTGTGATTCTTAAACTTGATTTCACCATTTTTGGGGTGGGAAAGGGCAGACCAGTATTGTTACCCAGCCTCTCTCAAATGCCTCTACCTCCCGCTATTCGCTGCTGTTCCAGAGAAAACTGAGTTTTACTACTTGTCAAGATTATGTGGATCCACTACAATGGCAATTACGACGTGTTACGGCAGCTCTGAGCACGGGGCTGCAGTTCTAATGTGGGCAAAATCCCCCACTGCTGTCTCTGCCCAAGCAGCAAGCATCTCATCCATTTTCCTTGTTTCCTCTCTTTGATGTTCTTACTGAAATTAATCACTTGACAGCAGCAAAGGCTTGCAACTGGCCTCCTGCGACTTAGCTATCTATCATGGATTTCATTTAATATAATAGTACAAAACCTTCTTGCATTCAAATCTGTTTTGATGTTTGTTTAGGAAGTTCGTGAGTTATTATCTCCCTCCCTGCACCCGCTGAAGCCACGCAGAGCTTAGGAATTGCTGGCTGGAATGGCACGGTCACAGCCACGGTGACCATCCGAAGTGCTTGTTGCCACTGGAATTAAACTAAGCTTGTCCTGCTCGTCAAGCCCGGTTTGCTGCCTTTTTGTCTGCTGGTAGAGATGAAAGGGAATCTGTCTGGCAGGTTTGCACAGAGGCTGTGAGACACACCAGGGTCGTGGCGGTTCTGTCATGTGATGCACATTTGAGTCTGGGAATTGATCTCTCCTTTTGGTTTGTTAGGCTTTGTTCTCCCTGAAGCAAAACTCGTGGAGTTTTTCGACCCCAAACAAGTCTGGGGGGTAACTCTCCATGTAAAGGCAGGGCTCTTTTTAGGGAAATGGGTAGGGAACCAGGCACCAACCTTATAAAGAAGGAGTTTGGTCAAAGTTAGTCATTCACTGGAGAAGCAGACGTGTGGTCCTGAAACAAATGTCAGACAGGAGCACAAGGACCCCGTTTGGACTAAGTATTAGACAGGGCCCTGAGTAGCCTGGTCCTGTGGAAGGTGTCCCTGCCCATGGCAGGGGGATGGAACGAGATGGTCCAGGTTCACTGAGTAAGGTTATGTCTAGCTGAAGAAGCCTGAAGGTCGTTGCCAGTGCCTGACTAAGGTCACTGTCTCCTTCCCCATCCTGCTGAAATCAATGGGATCTCAAACTGCTCTCATAACTGAACTGGTGAGCAGTAAATGGAGACTGCCTGGGAATTTGTCTCAAAATCATGCCACAGCTCCAAAGCAAACCACTGCAGCCACTGCCAAACAGAACTTGACAATCTTGTTTTCTTGTCTTATATGAATGTAGCAAAGGGGCATGCTGCTGCTAGAGACAGAACAAAGCACCAAGCCAGTGCTTCGTCATGTGGGGTTGTCAGTGCTCCCATTTCAAGACCATGGTCTGCTCCATTCAATAGCACCACGAGGCAAAGTGTGTGTGTATGTTCCCTCTCTTTAGCAATTGGCTCTTCATCCTGTTTCTTAACTATTGAAGTAATATCCAAGCACTAAACCTGTGGTGTTGAGACACTCATTATTTTCAATATTTTAATTTTATATATATATATATTTTATATTTATTTTTACGTTATTTTATTTTTATAAAAATATATCACATTTACTTTATTTTCTGGAAGTGTCTTAATAGGACTTACCTGTTAGAACATACAAAGTGAATAACTAATGGGATCAATAACTGGGAAAAATAACATTTAAAATATTCATAAGTGTTTTTACCAAAAGATTTTCATAATTTCTCTTAAAAAGAGGGTAAATCTCTTCATTCAGAGGGTGAAATGGCAGTTTGGCACTATTCAATTCTTCGTGACAGCATTGTCACTGGTTAAAGAGTGAAGACTACCTGGTCAAGGAGGTTTGGAAGTTAGGGCCACAGCTCTGCAGTGATGAAAGATGTAAAGAATGGCATATTTTCTAAGAGAATGAAGATGATGTTTGAAGGATCAAACTTCTCAGCTTTGATTCAGTTTGACTGTGATGTGAATCACTTTGATTTAAGTGATAATTCAGGGTTATTAATGGAGGAAGCCAAGTTAGACTGTAGTCATCCTCCTGTAGTCAGTGGAGATAGGTGCCCTCGGAGGAAGAATGGGGTGAGTAGTGCTGAGTTTGGAACACCCTGTCTCTTTTCATTTATATTGTAGAGAGTCGAAGTTGAACTGGGGAGGAAAACACCCCAAATGCTGTAATCGTATATAGAGCATATGCTGCTAAAAATATAAAAGCTTTTTGTAAGTTTTTTGAGATCAAAAGCCATTAGAATTAGTCATTAATTTCTGCTTCTGATTTTTTATCCAAGGAAAAAAACTCACAAAAAAAAAAATGAAAAAGAAAAAGAAACTGCTATAAAACACCAGGAATACAGTCACGAAAAGAAAGCTGAGTTGGAAATAATGTATAGATCTCAGTAGTGTATATTTGTTTACTTAATTTCCAAGATCTCATGTCTCTTATGTTGGCTGAAATATTGTCACCATACCTTTCTATCAAATACCTGTAATTTCTTCTGGGTCATTATCTCTGCTGCAGCTTCTGTGGCAAACAGAAATGGACAAATTGATCCTTGAGTTTTCTTCCATGGCACAAAACCTTTAAAATTAACATGTATTGACTGAAGTACTGGACTGTGTTGAATATTCAGAGCAGTTGAGTTCATGTACCTGTGGACTCCAAAGGCAAAGCAAGCAAAAGTAGCCCTTACAAAACCTATATTTTGCATGATTCTTGTGTTCTTTCATATCGCAAATGGCTGAAACCAGATTCCTTATTTTTTCTTCATTTCAAGGTGGGCTGTACTCACAGGTGTTTAAAATAAAGTGACGAGGGTAGTATTGATGACACCTCAATAATTCCCTAAATAAACAGAAACTTTTAGTGGTTTATTGAGTGGATTCTTCTGTGTTAGAGAAAGACTGTTATCCCAAAGCTCCAGTTACATATGTCTAAATCATCAATTCTGGTGGATTCCTAAGGGATATTCTGTGTTACAGTACTAAAACAGAGGGTGGTAATTAAGAACAACGGCAGCAAAGTGTTAATAGCAGTGAGAATTGAGGAGGGACTGTTAAAATCACACAACAAGAGCTGTATTTTTTAAATCTGAGCCTCCATTATTGTCTGTTAGATTTCTCCCAGGGAAATCTACCATGAGACTGGCAGAGCCATATATGAGGATATTTGTTTCCTTTACCTGTTGGGTCAACACTGTGTTGGTAGGAAAACACCTCTGTTAAATTCAACAGAAGCCAAAGACTAGTAATTTAATCTGCTATCAACCCCTTAATTTGATTTCATCATGTATTGTATTCATGCAGTGATTTGAACATTCTGTGTCTAGTGATTTACTGATTTAATTTTAATTGTGACCTCAATTTGACCATTGCGTTGTTCAGTCTTTAATTTTCCCAGTAAAAATGTAGTATATTAGCTCACTAGTAGGTGCTCTTAAGTGAACATTTGCTTGCTCATCCTTTTAAATAAATCCATTAGAAGTATACAGAACTATTTTGTTCTGCCTGCCTGCAATGTGGGTCACACATTCTGAAGAGACAATTAACCTCAAGTGAGGAATTTGCAAGCACTAAGTTATTGCACTGAAAAGTAAAACCAAGGTCTTTTCACCTTATTATGTAAGACTCTATAAAACCTTCAGTTTCTTGCCAGAGAGGGAGAATCCCAGAGCAGAGATGAAAAGATAGGGTGAAATTAATAGAAATGCTGAAGTTTGGGGTTTTCTTTTTCTCCCTTTTTCTACTAGGATATCACTGAGTGAAGACAGTTCCACCGAGGGCCCATCTGGTGGCACTGTTAGCTGAAGTCTTTATTTCACAGACAGGAGGACAAATCATACACAGGAAAAAGAAAAGGAAAAGGACAAATCTCACTAATGGAGCTTTTCATGTTGCAGTGGTCAAGCGACATGGTCAAGCCTCATTTTATGTGCCTGTACCATCATGTTCTCTTCAGTCTCATTCCCAGGATTCCTGCACAGGGTGTATTGGTTGTTGGTTTTTTTTTATGTGCATGTGTGTATACTTTTCTTTTCCTGTAGTATGAGAAATTCAGTAACACTGAGCCTGTTAAATTTATTAACATTCCTAAACAGAAACTCAGAAATTTGAAATGCAGATGTGCTGAACACATAGCTTGAAATCTCTTATTTATTAGCTCTTATTTTATACCTTAAAAAGCATTCAATATGCTCCTACTTGGAACTGCTTGTGAAAACACTCTTGGCTCTTTCACAATTTATGCAATAATTAAGAGTTAATATATCCCCTTTTCTTGGATCCTTTAAAGTCACTGATATTACTGAAATTTAGTGGCAACACTTGAGGTTGCTGATGGAGCGATTCAGGTGCCTAAACATACCTGGTCAGGACCATTTCAGATGCCATAGGGCATCCAAGACACCCCTGCTGTGCTGCAGGTGATATGCAGGAAATCTAGGACACCCTTATTCCATTGGAAAGTGTAAAGGCACCACGTGGAAAACCACGTGGGATTCTCTCTCTCTGAGTGGTACAAGACCTTTGTAAACTAAGGATGCCTCAGTCCTCTATGGAAAGGATTCAAAGGCTGCTTACACCAGCGTGGCACTGGGGTGGGAGCTCCTTCCAGCTTTCCCTCCTGGGTGTATCCTCCTGTCATTTGTTTGGTGCTGCCTTTGGCGTTCTTAGGACCACGTCTCAGGGGAGGAAAGAGCGGTAGGAGATTTCTGCTATTTGATTTAATTAAATTGGTACAGCAAAGGTCCAGAATCAGCTCAAGGGAGAATGGGGCCTCATGTCTGTGAGGGAGGGACAAGACAGAAGGATGGAGACCTCCACTCCTGGCCGCAGAAGTCCATTATGGCATTTCATCCGTTTGAATCAGCACCTCTTGTGTTTTACCCAGAGGGCTTTTCCTCCCTCCAGCAGGCCAGCTGGCTGTTTTCAGGCCCCAAGCCAGCATCTCTCCCCCGGATTTAATGTGGGAGGATATTTGGCATCTCCCTCGTCATGGCTTATACCCTCTGTGGAGCTACTCACCAAACTTCAGGGTGCTGGGTGAGTCGTGGATTTTGAAGATGGGGTTTAGCTGCTTTTATGTGAAAAGTATCCCACAATTAAAGTTTCAAACAGGTTTCTGAAAGCATCAGCAAACTGGACACCTAACTCCAGGTGAGGACTGATGAAAGTCTTGCTGTATAACTGATCAGAAAGAAATGTGATTGCTCAGCCTATCCTGCCCCTCTTACTTCCATACTCACCCCCTAAAATACTCCTGGTTAATTCAGTAGGGATGGATTCCATTTGTGATCACAGTGAAAGCTGGATTGAGTTTACATCCTCTTCCTAATCAAGCCATTAACTTTTAAAGATGCAGCAGAGAAGAGCACAATGTAACAGCAATAAAAATAATTAGGGTTGGAAACGAGTCTTTGTTGCTGTCTGGGAATTTGCAGAGGAAACCTGAGTTTTGACATAGACTGTTATTGTCATGCTGCATTGATATTCAGAATGATGGTTGCTCAATGAATCTCTCTCTTCTTCTTCCAGTATAATGTGAGACAAATTTGCACAAGATGAGAATATCTACGTGTTCAAAATGCAGACTTTCAACCTGATACTGTAAGAAAGGAAGTTTGTAATTGAAAATTAATTCATACTGGAAAGTGTAGTCAATAGACAATTACTGAGATACAGCTTGTGTTTATTGCTTGAGGAATTTTACACGAGATTTATAACAACTAAAAGCAATTACCTTTATATGTAAAGAACAGTCTAAAAAGATGAAACTTAATTAATGTAGAAGCCTTCAAACATTCTTTATCTCATGTAAATAATCACCAACCAAACAGTAATTAAAAAAAAAAATTGGATGTGAAAGTCAGCGTGTTATCCGTGTCGAAAAAGATTACAGAAAAATCCCCATATTGTACAGAATTCTTGTCCTATTAGTTTTACAGAAGTGTGGCACCACCATTCTACTCCAGAAGAGTAGGAGGTGAAAATTGGATATAATGTTTGTGAAATTGAAGTCAAGCAGGCACAAATTTTTAAAAAGTGTTCATGTGCGTTGCTGCCTCTTCCGTGCTCTATACCCAATCTCTGAAAACCTCAGAAACATGGGAGTTGCATTCTTCATGCAGAGACTTTAGGAGGAGTTTCCCTGGGTGCATTAATTCCCAGTTGTGAGATTGGAAAAAACTATTTGATTGTTGACCCAAATCAGAATGAATGCCCTGTTCAGACCTCTGTGTGCTATCATGAGGACTGTGTGCCACCTTGGAAAGTGTTTATCTGGAGAGCTGTGTCCAGTTCTGGGCTCCTCAATACAAGAGGGACATGGAGCTCCTGGAGTGGGTCTAGAAAAGATGATGAAGGGACTGGAGCATCTCCCCTATGAGGAAAGGCTGGGAAAACTGTGTCTGATCAGCCTTGAGAGGAGATGACTGAGAGGGGACCCCATCCCTGTGTGTCCCTGTGTGCAGGGAGGGCTCAGAGCAGGGACCAGGCTCTGCTCCGTGGGGCCCAGCAAGGGCACCAGAGGAATGCGCAGGAAGTGATGCCCAGGGAGTTCCAGCTGAATATGAGGAAGAACTTCCCTGTGCAGTGACCGAGCCCTGAACAGATTGCCCAGAGAGGCTGTGGAGTTTCCCTCACTGAGGATATTCCAGAGCTGTCTGGGCACAATCCTGTGCCTTGTGCTCTGGGATGGCCCTGCTGGAGCAGGGAGGTGGGAACAGATGACCCACTGTGGTTGCTTCCAGCCTGACTCATTACCTCACCCACTCTGTTATTCTGTGAGTTGGTGAGATGCTCAATATACTGCATTTCAAAATGCAATTTCAATATTTTTCAATATAGAAATATTTTTAAAAAGTGTCAAAGTATTTTAAAGACATAAAACCAAAGAAGTCAGATACAAACAAGAGTCTCAACTCCAGTTGCAGAAGATGGTTCAGAGTATGAAGACCACCTCAGCATAGCCAGAGGCCAAGGGCATTAGCCAAATTGGAACAGTATTGAAGAATGGAAAGGTGGAGCCTCTTTCTCCAGAGTCTTGGACTGTTTGTTGTCCACACACTCAGAACCTGGATTCAGGTCTTGAAAGATGCTTTCCCTAGACTTTGTTTCTGGGAATCACCATTTTGGTTTGGATTTTGGGGCGGAAGTATGAGTCTTTCAATAATTTTTTTTTCTTTATGTTGTGGCTCTCATACTGAACAGATCTCAGTATGGTAACTGAAGGGCCTTTGCCAATAGTGTCATCTTTTTTTTTTCTTTTTTCCTCTCTGAAAGACAATAGCTTAGACTCTCAATGTCTGAAATGCCTACTTTTAACTGAGATGTGGGAGGAGGATAAAATATGGAAGACACATGCAAAAGTCTGTAGAATACCTAAAGTCAGACAGGATAAAGCAATGATTCCTTTTCTTACCCCTTTAAAATTTGTGAAATTCAACCGGTGTTCTTTGGTCTTTTGGTGAGTTTATATTTTTATAATATTTTCCTCTCTGTCCAAAAATTCAAACAGAACATCTAAAAATGAGGGAGGTGAAAATTGTCTTCTCTTCCTAATTGTAATGACCATAATTAACTTTTAGATATGCATTCTACTTTCTTTTTTCCTTTTTTTTTCAAAAGCAGACTGATATCTTAATAAGTGGGTTTTGCATCTTGCTTAAGAAGATGAAGATCTCCAGTCTGAAACCCTGTGAGTAAAAACATTGTGGTCATTTCAGGGGAGTTTTGCCTCCATGCACAGGGAAGGAAAACAATGGGAATTGCAGTACATTTTCCCCCGGCATGCAAAGAAGCTGCAAATTGGTTATAGAGAGAGAAGTAAGTGTGTGTGAGTGGAAATTTTCCAGTGATCTTCCCCTTGAAAATTAATTTAAAGAGTAATTTTAATGGGGGAAAAAGGGCCACAAGATTTATTGGTCAGTTAGTCTGGAGCTTGGGGTTTGCACTGCTTTTTGTGGAGCTGCAGCAATCTTTGGGTTTATTTTCGGTGCTGGGAAGGCATCCTTAACATCTGCACCAAAAGAGAATGTAGTGCTGAAGAGATCCAGGAGAGGGAAAAATATGCTCAGGAGAAATGCAACCTCCTGAGTGAAACGTGTGAGAAGTGCAAAGCTCTCCTATCCAGGTCACTCTTCTCCTTTCTCCTGTGTGAGGGGGGAATCAGGACCTGATGGCAGGACAGGTTTGGTCCTTTGTGAGCACTTTTGGGCACAAAGACAAAATGTGTGCGTGGGCTATTATGCAGAGACCTCCTAGGTGACTTCTCAGCACTTGATTACGCTTTAATTATTTTTGTAACGCGAAACTGAGCCTACTCTCCTGAGAAGAAAGAACTGCTTCTGTTAATCTATCAGGTTATAGCAGGGGATCAGCAATTAGCTGTGTGCTTTCTATTATGCCATAATTGTTAATAATGAGTGGCCTACAGGAGCCCCGTTTTTCCGTAGCAAATCCCACTCGATCCAGCAGTCGGATGGTTTGTTCTGGTCTGCGTTTGAGAGATGGACCCAAGGCCGTGTGGGCTGTGCTGAACTGAGCAGAGCCTGGGCAGGTACCTGTGGCTGATGTATGCCCTGTAACGTGGCAGCACCAACAGCACCAGTCCTGGGAACTGCACAGGTGGGTTCAGAACGAGTTCCCAGCAGGATACAGCCCACAGCTTGATCAAGGAGCTTCCTCCCTTAATTTCTGTTGCTGTTATTGTCAGCACAGATGGTCTCTCCAGCAGTTAAAGCTACCTTTACTGCCATTCAGTCAAAGCAGAAGGGAGAGCATTCAGGGGGGTGTTTCGTAAGTGGTGGTCCTGTTACTCCTCAATCATCTGCAAACAGACAGTCCTGGGGGTGGATGATATGTTGAAGGTTGGACTTGATGATATTGGAGGTCTTTTCCAACCTCAGTGATTCTATGACAGGTACTCCTGTACATATTGCAGCACCGTATTTCAAGCTGCCAATGACTTGCCCAAAGTTTATTCAGCCTCAAGGTTTCCAGCTCAGATGTCTACAACCACGTCTCACAACAAACTCAGGGACAACTATTTCTGAATATTTCTTTTTTTTTTTTTTAAACAGGCAAAACCAATTCTTACCACTGTTTTACTGAAAACATGCAATTATTCAGAATTTCTCCAAGAGAGGCTGAAGTGCCAGTGGGCAAGTAAGTGCAGTATCAGAAATTGTGTATGATGGGTCTGAAAAATACCACATGTGCAAAAGACTTTTCAGGAACCATATTTTTGGCACCCCATTTGGTTAGAACATGCCCCTTTAGTGATTTTCCTTTTCTCAACTGTTGCTTGGTGTGAAAATTTAGTTTGTGGGAAAGAAAAAACATACATGACCAAATAACTTACACATGTAGAAAAGATTGTGAACTAAATCCTCAGTTCTAACTTATCTGAATTTTCCAGATCTTGATACTGCAGCCTGATTTTTTCTTCTAAGAGTGTTTTTGGCAATTGTTTCTGGACCAAGTAACTTCCCAGCAAAACAGAGAATTTAATAACTGTAATTTTATTAAGGAGTCCTGCTTCTATTTGATAACTTCTGCTAGGAAAAGAGCTTTACAAGATTAGTGTCCCTCTGAGCAATTAAGTAGCAGGGTCCCCTAATCTCTGAAGTCATACACAAAACAAGTGGAGTAGTAGATTTTGCTTCTCTGGGATCATAACAATTATTTATTGCTTTTAATAAGTCTGAGTTTTCTTGGATCTGTCAGAATATCCTTTTGTACTAGTGTCAAAGGGAATAATTCTAACAGTCCATGGTGCTGATAAGGTGAAATCAGAATTATGACCAATGTATTTTTATTTTCTTGCATCATGAAGGAAAAAGAGAGCCTAGAAAAACTCAGTGGAACTTCAAACCTCATGGATTTCTATCTCTTTCATAAAAACCTGTTGTTTTAAAGTTTCAGCTTTATAGAGCTTCTCTCACTTTTCGACTGTAGAGCAGGTTTATGGTGAACTTGCACTATTCAAAGTATTACAGGACAGAAAACCACTCATGTTGATCTCCTTCCATGGTTTTGTTTTGGGTTTCATCACCTGTAACAGGAGAAGCTGTGAATAGGAGGGTGGGAGGGACTTGCCAGGGCTGTTTCCCTGTCACACAAGTCAGGCAGGATGTCCCTGGGGAGATGGGCTGTGATGTCCTGCATCAGGAGCTTATCACATGTTGCTGTATTTGGCCAGGAGGGTCATATTCCAACATGAGACAGGCAGGCACTCCAATAATTCCTGGATGGATAAATAGGAAGAAAAGTAGTATGAATCATGGAGGTGGTCATGAATACTCCTCTCCATGTTTTCAAGCAAGCAGGGGGACTTCAGCTCTCGGGGTTTTATGCGCCACTATCTGTGTCCAGCTTTACTTGACCCAGATGTTTCATCACCTCACTTGTCTGGGCAGGAAAAGTTCTTGCAGTTGAGTTTTGGCTCCATTGTGTTTGCTCTTGGAGCCATTTGATGTCATCCACTAGTGTAAAAAAATTGTGTGTATACCCATATGTATTTGCTTGTTTTTATAATATACATAGATAATGAAAGTCATCTCTTAGGATCAAAAACACCCTGTCATTCTCTGCTTCCCTGTGCTTTGTGTGGTAACTGTCTCTCATACACAACGATTTTCCATGTATTTTCCTAGATTTCAGCAGCCTTTTCAAAACATTCCCCAGCTCCCAAAAACTTTCCCCCAAAAGCCAACACTCTGGATGGAGCCAGGCTGTCCTTGAAGAGCGAAGGTAAAGTTTGAGAGCGTATTTTCACAGCCATCACAACAAATTACCTTCATGGTGCAGCCTTCAAAACTTGTAAGTTTTTCTGGTATGATACTTGAATGCACTGTACACTCTCCTTTGCAAAATGTGTTCTCCTGGAAACTCTGTGCAGAGGCAGACAACCATTATGCATCAGCACAGCCTTCTAAGGGTAATCAATAAGGAACAGAAGCTCCAGGTTAACAGGCAGAGGGGATTTCTCACTGAATAACACTTCTAGCTCTGGCCTCTCAGTTCTGAATCTCAAGGGAAAGCTGCTCTACACCCCACTCCTTCCAAAGAACCCCACCCAAAATGGTTCAAAAAACAAGTGTATGAACTGGAATTCAAAACTGCACTGAACATCAAAAATCCTGGACTCAGGAAAAACACTGGCTTAAGGTGTGCTTTGTTTTCCTCCTTCCCCTTGCCACCTCCTACCTTTCCTAAAGGTGATGAATCACCTGACTCTGGCTTTCCCCATGGAAGATTATCACCTTTTTCCCTGTGAACACTAATTATTGCTGTACAGATAGCAGCAACATTTCCCCTGAGATGATTTAGCTACTTACCACACCAAGTGTAATTCAGATTGTTCACCTGAATTTAACACTGACAGTTGCTGCTTCTCTTTCAGGTTCAGAGAGGAGTTTGTCTGTCAGAAAGCTTGGCTATTTCTCCCTGCATAGCTTGGCTGTCTCCCCACGCATAGCCCTTTTCCCTAAGCCCTCACCAGCCCTTAAAAACACAGAAGAGCTCTAGGACTGTTCTTCATGGGCCCGTGTTTCACGCCCTGAGGATTACGGCAAGCATTTCAAATGCAATTATTTGATACAGTGATTTCAAATGAATAAATTGCCTTTCCCTATTCCAGTCCCGGATAAGATCTTGATGGAGGGAACAAAGAACTTTGTTTCAAGGTGGCTCTGGTGACCCCGTTGGGAGTGCTGGACCATGGGTCTGTGAGGTTGAACAGTTAAATATTGCCTGGGGGGCAGCAGGCAGTAGATGTGACTCATCTCATGTCAGGACTGGCCTGGCCTTTCCTGTTTGTGCAGAGAACGAACTCACTGTCCACTGCAAATATTCTCTTTCCAGCACAGGTTTTCTACATGTTATTTGCAGTAGGAAGGGAATTTTTATGTTGGCTTTTTGTTGTGATTCTTTTCTTTCTCATTAAATGCAAATGATGGTAAGCAGAGTTCTGCAGAGGGTGAGGTGAAGGAGGACACAGAATTGGTTACTCTTGAGACCATCAAAGGAGAAGAAGCATCCCATTGTCCCTCCTCTGAACCTCACCAAAGGGAAGCAACCAAATAAATTGTCCCCCAAAACTTTTCAGACTAAACGTTGCAGGGTTCTTCGTTGCCTTGTGTTGCCTACACAAATACAGGACCTATTATAGGGTGCGTGGGGAAGAGATCTGGGATTTATGGTGGCATGTTTTAAGGGGATTGTGGGCATGATTAACTAACTGGGTGCTTAGGGGAAGGACAAAAGGTGGAAAAACTAAGTCACAATGTCCCACCCACCCTGGAGAGGATTTGGGCTATGCATTCAAATTTACCAAAATGTTTATGTGAGCTTGTGTGCTGTGATTTCCGTCAAGTTTAATGGTGTTTAAAACATAACTGCTCCAATAGCAAGATGCTGCTTGGTGAATTTTATGCTGGAGGTTTCTGTTGTATCCCCATAAGCAGGAGTATCTGCAATGGCTGTGTCTGTTTTTCAGGCTCACAGCTCAAATACCAGCAAGATTTAAAGTGCTGTAGAATTGAAGAACTGAAAAAAAAACATGAGGGCTCATTCAGCTGTCTGGGGAGAGGGCTGATCCAAGCTCCATGAAAGCACATGGAAAACTCAGCTTAAGCCCCGTGTGATGTAAAGCTGGGCTAAATCACAGAATCACAGAATGGTTTGGGTTGGGAGGGACCTTAAAGATCACCTTGGTCCAAGCCCGTGCCATAGGCAGGGACACCTTCCACTTGACCAGGCTGGTCAGAGCCCTGTCCAACCTGGAAGAGGATTTCGGAGTATTCTGACCTGTATTAACAAATGGAACTAGGCCTGAGGCCAGCACTAGCTTCAAAAATCAATTTTGATGGCTTTTGAGATTCTGATTGTGAGTCCTTCAGATAGATCTGCCCAAAGTCAACATTGAGGTAGCAATTTGCAGATACACAACTATGATTCATTTTTAATGAGAACCCAAGTCATAATTTTGATGTCTCCATTTAGACACAACCCCAAACATTTGAAAAAATGTTGAACTCAAACCACCTCATATAAAAATCAGCAATTGTTGGCTCTGAAAATCCATCTCTTCTCTGTCTGGACTGCCATGCTCTTCTTTCACCTGCTCTGATTCAGACATGCACAGTCTGTTTTTAGCTAAACTGCAGACAAACCACTAAGGGCTTAGAACTCAGGACTTCTCAATTCTAAAAATTCATTTTTTTTTCCTCCAGAAGTTCTTATAGCTCTGTATCTCCTTTATTTACCTTTTAGTACAGTCAGAGCAGATAAAATGGAAGGTGACTTGTAGCCATGTTGTTTGTCTCCAACCCAGGAAAAGGTTTCCTTCACCAGAAGTACCTAAGCTGAGGTCTGCACACAACAAATGCCCCAGGAGGTGATCCCTAACCCATCTTCGAAATCGTAACAACCCATACTATTCCTTTCCAGATAAAACTTCTGACACTAAGAAATGTGTGGAGTTTTAGGAAATATTTTGAGTCTTAACACAGATCCACTGATTTGGGAGATTTGATAAAGCTGCCAATGCCTTGTCATTGCTGTTACACAATCCTTTATCTGTTGTGTAATTCAGAAAATATTTAAGACGGGCAAAAAGTGTCATTTGAAATTATTTCAAAATCCTGTTTTAATCGGAAAATTATGTATTTAATAATTTTCCTCAAAAAGCAGTAGGTTTTTTTAAGTTGAGGGGTGGGTTTTTTTGCAGATATTTGGGTTCTGTGTATATGTTTATATGTGTGTGTGTTTGTGTGCAGTCTTATTTTATATTTCTCACTACATAATTTTTGGGGGAGAGGAAAAAAGAGCAGAGAAGAAAATATCCTACTGTAAACATCACCTATTCGACAGAAGGTGTAAAATAAAAAAGAATTTTATACCAAGTGCTAGAATGTTTCCAAAATTGCCTAAATAGCAACATTTCCAAATTTGCTTTTGTTACTTTAGCTTATGATAATTTGTGATTAAGTTTATTCTATTTATCCCAAATGGCAAACACAGGGTGATGATACCTATTGAAAAACACCCAGACCCTGGGGATCTAATCTGATGGCTAATGTGATTACATCAGACAAGCTTTATCTCAAATCCCTGTGCCTTCAGAACATGCAGTGATTTCACCATTACTCAGAGTCTGGATTAATTTCATCCATCTCTGTTTCTTCCTGGAATTTAGTGATGCCCTTTGTAGCAAAGCTGCTCTCATCACTGTGGTGTTGCTATATACATATTGGCCTCTGACAATGTATTCTTGTTTCCTGGATGGTCTGCATCCATTTGAAGGGGATGCTCTGATTTAATTACAGGCTGTGACTGTACATACCCTGGGTGGTTAACCCAAAACCACAGAGCTCTGAGCTTCCCTCGCTCTTCCCAGACTGAAACAGATTGTTTTCCAGGTTTCTAGGCTGAGGTGTACCCAGTTGCACAGCCTAATTTGCTGTTATCTTTTTATAGAGTCATGGCATGGTTTATGTTGTAAAAGACCCCTAAGATCATTGGGTCCAACCATTCCCCCAGCACTGCCAAGCCCACCACAAACCCATGTGCCCAGGTGCCACATCCACATGGTTTTTAATTCTCTCCAGGGATGGTGACTCCAACACTGCCCTGGGCAGCCTGTTCCAATGCTTGACCGCCCTTACAGTGAAGAAATGTTTTATAATATCCCATCTAAACCTTTTGTCAGGAACCAGCTGGTGTCCCACACCGAACAGGGGTTAGGAGAGACAGGACCTCAGCAGCACTGCCTCTGAAGTTATGGAAAACTTCTGCTGGTGTCTGGGAGCCACACAAAATGTGGTATTTGGGGCGAGGGGAAGAAGGAAAAATCAATATATAGAAATTAATGTGCCTTTGTGAAGATTCTAAACAGATGGGGAAAAGGTCAAGGATTCTTTGTTGCTAAGTGCGTTTCCATGACAACTGCAATGTGTATGTTATGAGTGAGCAGTCATTTGTTCCAGCTGCTGGATCATTAAAGGGGCTGCATTTCCCACGGAAACTGTGAACGTTAGCCATGGCTTGTTTACTTTTTGCTTGCCCCTCTGCAAACCGAGTTCCAAGGGGTGGGACTCAGCGAGTACGTGAAGGCTCCAGTCAGTCACAGCGTGCCACACCACAGGGCTGGGTGAGTCTGGGCTGCAAAGTGCCTGCCCACCTTAGACGATGCTGGGGGAGCTCTGTAGGAAAATCTGGGAGATTGATTTAGATCCAGTCATGCAATTAAGTCTGAACACTCAAGATGAGATACTCTGTGACTCTGTGATGCTGCGCTGTTGGAGGTGTTTCTGTAGTATTTGAGAGACACATGTGACTTGTCTCATAGCACATAAGACTTACAAAATGTTTGGTTGTTGCCTTAGAAAATGTCAATTAATTAGAGTGGTGGTAGAAAACTATTTATTTCTTCACACATTAAAATAAAGGAAATAGCTGTAATCATGGCCTTGCCCACTGCTTGAACAGCATGGCAACGCGGTCCAAGAAGCACAGATTTTATTGTTCATTGTGTGGTGGGTTAGCCCTGGCTGGATGCCAGGCACCCACCAAAGCCACTCTCTCACCCCCCTCTGCAAGGCAACAGAGAGAGAAAGTATAACAGAAGGTCCACGAGTTGAGATAGGAACGTGGAGAGATGAAAAACCAAAACCACTGGGGGCAAAACAGACACGAGTTGGGGATATAAATTTGTATCGGGGATATTGAATTTATTACCAATCAAAATCAGAACAGGATGATGAGAAGGAAAACAAATCTTAAAACACCTTCCTTCAACTCCTTCCCTCCTTCCCAGCTCCACCTCCTCCCCCAGCGGTGCAGGGAGGTGGGAAAGGGGGTTATGGTCAGTCCACCACGCGTTGTTCCTGCTGCTGCTCAGGGAGAGGAATCCTCCCATTGCTCCAGCATGGGGTCCCTCCCATAGGATATAGTTCTCCATGAACTTCTCCAGCATAAATCCATCCCACAGGCAACAGTTCTGCACAAACTGCTCCAGCGTGGGTCACTTTTCCACAGGGTCTGATCCTTCATGCACAACCTGCTCCAGTGTGGGTGTTATGATCCAATTATTAGTGAGACGCCTCTACCCAGATTAAGGTGCAAACAAGACCTTATGCCAAAGTCAATAGTATGAATTTAATTTAACAGCGAATGTGACATACAGAGAGATAGAAAGAAATAGAAAAGAGGGGAGGGGGAGGAGAAAAAGAGTGAGAGAGAGACAGATTAAGTACAAAGATATCACCACCTGTGGATTCCATTGGTCCTTCTTCACCCTGGGCTTCTCAGTGATAAGAGTCCCAAGCTTGTTCAAAACTTTTCATTACGACATTTTTAGCAAACAAAGGAATGAATGCTCATTGGCTTAACCTACCAAGTTTCGGGAATCCATATTCAGGGCATATTCGGGGAGGATGGAGGACGGATTGTGCTTCAGTGGTTGTTGGTGGTTGCATATGGCATCTGTCCCAAACTTGGTGTGATGCTTGCCTGGCTGATGATTTGTGTATGAGCTGTTGCCTCTCCACACAGTTTGCTGCTGTGGGAACCCTTGTCTGGGTATATTATCCAAGATGTGCCAGCCAGACCTTGCCAGGCCTGAAGCCAGCACCATCCCACTGCTCCTTTCCTTGCTTACCTCATGGCAAAGCCCTTCTGTGGTCTTAACAGTGTTTGAGACAGGCAACTGTGATTTTTAAGTCTCTACAGTGAGGCCCTCACAAGTCCTGCCAGCAAACCTGCTCCAGCCTGGGCTCCTCTCCCGTCGGGTCTGCATGTCCCTGCCAGGAGCCTGCTCCAGCATGGGCTTCCCATGGGTACACACTTTCCTTTGTGGCTTTGTGGTCCCCGTGCTCCAGTGTGGGCTGCTGCAGGGGCTGCAGTGGATCTCTAGATCCCTGTGTTCCTGCAGGGGCTGTAGGTGGATCTCTACATCCCTGTGTTCCTGCAGGGGCTGCAGGTGGATCTCTACATCCCTGTGTTCCTGCAGGGGCTGCAGGTGGATCTCTNAGGTGGATCTCTACATCCCTGTGTTCCTGCAGGGGCTGCAGGTGGATCTCTACATCCCTGTGTTCCTGCAGGGGCTGCAGGTGGATCTCTGCTCCCYCGTGYCCTCCCTGGGCTGCAGGGGCACAGCTGCCTCTCCATGGGCTGCACCAGGGGCTGCAGGGGAACCTCAGCTCCAGAGCCTGGAGCAGCTCCTGCCCCTCCTTCTGCTCTGACCTGGGTGTCTGCAGGGCTGTTCCTCTCACACGTTGTCACTCCACTCTTCTCTGGCTGCAATTAAATCTGCACAACAACATTTTTCCCTTCTTGAAGATGTTACCACAGAGGCATTACTGCAGTCTGATTGGCTTGGCTTTGGCCAGCAGCAGGTCCATCCTGGATCCAGCTGGCATTGGATCTCTTGGACATGAGGGAAGCTTCTGGCAGCTTCTCAAATAAGGCACCTCTGTAGTCCCCTCACTACCAAAATCTGGCCAGTCAAACCTAATGCGCATAGAAATTAAATTTCTGAAATCTTTCCATTCAGCTAATTTTACTTATTTTTTCCCCTAATGTTTGCATCAAAAAAAAACAACCAACCAAACAAAACCCAACCAAATAACACAGCAGCACTAGAACAGGGGTGATACTGAGTCAACGTCCATTGTCAGTCGCATTGTAAAACTTGTTGAGTAATATTCCTGTTGGGTGACTTGCGAATCTGGAAAAGGTGACAGCTTCAGTGTCTCTGTCACCAAAAACTGGGAAATAAACTCTCCAACCAATTTTCTGGTTTAGAAAGCTGATATTATTTTATTAGCAGGCTGGATGCATGGGGAATTCTCCTCAAAGCATGAGCAGCAACCTAACAGACTAGGTTATACCTGTGAAACTAATACATATTCATCACATTCCTATTACATATCCTTCACATTTCCTGGATACCTACATACGTGCTAATTATTTCTGTGAACTTTTTTGGATATGAGTAGGGGTCTTTTGAGAGCCTCTGGTGACTGTGTGGGAACATCCCATTCCTCAAAATTCCCTCTTATTGTCCCAAACCGTCTGAAGAATCTTCTTTCCTTGACAGTATCTCTAATATGTGGTCAGGTTATGATGCACTTATCATTCTTTGCTCCAGCACTCCATCTTTATTCTCAAAACTAAGATATCTGCTAGTACACATTAGTCACTGATGGAAGCAAAGAAGGAAGCATTAGCTGGCACAAGACGTATTAGTCACAGATATAGGGAGTTAACACAAGGCCACATTAATCTCTGGCATTTGCACTAAGCACCCTATGTACAAAACCAAACATTACCCACAAATATAGGGATTTTACACTATGTGCTAAAGAATTTTCCAGCATCTTCCCCAGCTGCTGCATAGGCTTCTTCCTGAAGAGATATAACCTGTTAGGTAACATCTGGAGCCTATCAGACACTGCTCGTGGCACATGCAGCCCTCTGCCATCGCTGACACTGAATTGCAGTGCTCCAGGTGACAGCCAGAAAGTGCTGCTAACTTGCAATAAAACATCTTGTTGGCTTCTGGCTGCTCATGCTGCTTGCCATTTTTCAGTAAGGTTACTGGTTTGGTTTGGTTTGGTTTGGTTTGGTTGGGTTTGGTTTGGTTTGGTTTGGTTTGGTTTGGTTTGGTTTGGTTTGGTTTGGTTTGGTTTGGTTCGGTTTGGATTGCTGGGGTTTTTTTCTGCATATATCAGTGCAATAGAAAACATCGACTTCTACTTATTGATTAAAAGACAAGGGAAAAGCAAACAGTCAGAAAGAAAATTCCACGTCCCCTGGGACTGGCTGCTTCTCTAGAGTGACAGGGAAGACTTCTCTAGACTTCTTTTTGATCTTGCCTAAGAACTAAAATGTCTTTGATTGCTTATGGCTTTATAAGATTTCCTTTGGAAAACTCACTATGCAAACCTATTTCTGCTAAGAAATAAAACTTTAAGAGGGATGGATATGGGGGAAAAGCTTTATGCAAGAAGCATTAAGAATCTCTGAACTTGCCTGATGGTAGACAGGACATTCCAGTTGCCATCAAAAGGCTCGTCGTGACATAAGAAATTGTTCCATTGTCATTACTTGCTTTGACCAAGCAGTAGAGTTAATATTATTTAGTGGGGAAGTTCAGTTTTAGGCCCCTCACTGCAAGAAGGACATTGAGGGGCTGGAGGATGTCCAGGGAAGGGAATGGAGCTGGGGAAGGGTCTGGAGCAGCAGGAGTGCCTGAGGGAGCTGAGGGGGCTGAGCCTGGAGAAAAGGAGGCTCAGGGGGGACCTTCTGGCTCTGCACAACTCCCTGACAGGAGGGGGCAGCTGGAGGTGGGGGTCGGGCTCTGTTGCCAGGGAACAAGGGACAGGATGAGAGGAAATGGCCTCAAGTGGCACCAGGGAAGGTTTAGATTGGATATTGGGAAAATTTCTTCACTGGGGAGGTGGTTAAGTGTTGGAATAGACTGCTCAGGGCAATGGTGGAAACACCATCCCTGGAAGGATTTAATAGCCTTGTAGGTATGGCGATTGGGGATGAGATTTAGGGGTGGGCTTGGCAGTGCTGAGGGAATGGTTGTGCTTTATGAGTTTAGTGGGCTTTTCCAGCGTTGATGATTCTATGACCTACGCGCTGGAAGCTGCAATAAAACCAGGCCTTCAATATCAGGAAGTCAGGTCATAATACAGGCTTGGCTGGCAACTTTTCTTTGTCTTCTGATAAATATTTTTCTCTTCTGCACAGATTTTTTTCTTCCTCACGCCTTCCTTGTTGCAGCTGGTGGAAGGGGGACAAAGCAAATCATCTGCTCTGTGTTTTGGATTCTGTCCATCTTGCCTTGTTTCACCATATGGAGTGATAATGGACTCTGCTATTCAGCTCTTGTTTTGTTGTTTGAGAACTGTGGAGAGGGAGGTACTTATTAAATTCAGTCAAGAGCATCAGGAGCAAGGCAAAGCATCCTGGAAACGGAGCACCCCTGGGTGATTGAGCATCTCTGGGGTTGACAGTCTTTCTGGAAGACTGGGCTCAGCTGCCCTGTGCAGCACAGCTCCTTATCCCTCAGTTTAAGCTCTCCACAGACAGCCATAATGCACATTTCTCCATGTCACCTCATATAATTTTGCTGATGCAAAAAGAGTTTAATCCCCACTTTGTGGCCGCAGCCTGGTGAAATAACTAATTACATTATGGATTCATCTTGGTGTCTGTGCTTGTAGAAACAGAGATCTGGACCCACATCTGCTCCAAACCGAGCACAGACAGAACAACTTGGCATGATACTGGGCTGAAACATCCCCAGGGCTGCTCCTTCGTAGAGTCACTTGCCTTTAGAGAATTGAAACTAGGAGATGTGGGAAAAGATGAGGGACATCTCTGCTGATAGTGCTTCTAAAGGAGAAACTGGGACTGGTTGGACAAAGGCAGTGAGATGGGATGAAAACTAATGCACTGCTACCTTGGTGCACCTCAGATCATCTTAGATCAGCTACCAAAGGTGAATGGCAGAGGCATTCCACCAGGCAGATGCCTGGGTGGAATGAGCCTATAACATCAGATTTGGGAATAAGGAAATAAAATAGGGTCCTCCAGATGATGCTGATTTCCAGAGTCTTCAAGGCAAAGTCAGATTCTGGAGTCTTGTAATTTGCTGTCAGAAAGTCTCCTCTTCGTGTGGCTATATCCAAAAAGACAAGATGACAGGTTATTTCTTCTGCCAGTTGTTCCTCTAGCTAAAGAATCCTAGGTGGTGCAGTCCTGAATTTGATGGCTGGCTTCCTTTAAAAATCTTGGAATCACCTCTCATTTCCCTGTTAGAAACACTAATCACAGAAAAACCTTGATTAAAGTATGTTAATCTTTTACCCTCACTATCATATAAGATGGCTCACAAGTGCTGACCTCCTTCACAACTTTGTGCTTTATGGTGGGGAAGAACCAGGCAAAAAACCATATTTATGTTGTTCCCAGTGTGGTTTAGATGCCTTTCAGCTTGCTGAATATGAGTTGCTTTGAGCCACGTGCAATCTACCTGTCTCCTGTCACACACTTCCCAAGGTGCTAAGCCTTAAGCTGCACACATATGTGGGACAGGACAGCAGGGATAACTCTCTCTGAAACCTTGTTTTTTTAATGGTTAAAAGTTAAACCTTAGGAAATTGTAATTTCCACTCTCTTTCTGAATCCCCCATTGCAACCAGTTCTGAAATGAAGAGAGCAGAAAAATGAAACACGAGTTAGAGCAGTAATCAACGTGCGCACAAATGCGAATATTAACAAGCATTTCAAGGAAACATCAGTTGTTTCACAAGGCATATGCTGTAAAATGAAATTTTTTTCAGTTAAAAGGAAGGAAATATAAAAAAAAGAGAAAAAACCACCTCAAGATATATTAATCAAAACATAGCATAATTCTAAATTATTTACTGATTTATGTCTTTTGCTTTAATACCCACTGCAGAACTCACGGGGTCAGAGATGTAGAAAGCTCTGATAAGAGCCAAAGCCAAAAGAGATGAACCTACCAGCCCATGCAGGAGTCACACTCTCCTGTCCCCTGCAAGTCACCTGGATGACTCCAATCAGTTCCAAAACACTTACAAAAATTAATTAGCCCAGGCAAATTACAAGAGCAAGCTGTAGCAACACTAATTAATCCTCAAATAAGGGCAAACCAGATCACAATTCTTAGGGCTTTTGAGAGCAGCACTGCCATGAGGTGGAGGTTGAGCTCCAGGGGATTCCAAGAGGGACCCAGATCTGCACCAGGCATCTACCCCTCCATCAGACTTGGAGGCCGTATCCACAACACTGAAGGACAGCCCTGCCACTGGAAAAAGTGCCCAGCAACAGGTCCAGAGGTTCTGGGCAGTGTCACGCTCCCAGAGTCTTTGGCCACTCTTTCAGAAATTAAGGGCTGCACCAACGGGTTGGGAAATTGCAATCTGCCAGCTTGACAGGAAGATAACCTGAGGCAACATGCTTTGAATGTCATAAACACCCATTACATTATTTGCCCTTAACCAGTTTTAGTTCATTTTTTAAAAGGAGGAATTTCAGAGATGAAAAGATTTACAATATTTATTTTGTTAATTGCTGAAAATTTTTATTGGTACTCAGCTCCGGGGTGTACCTTTCCTGATTTACTGAATAAAATAAATTGTGAAATATTTTAACTTAAGTTCAATAACTTCAAAATAGCTCTCTAATGACAGGATGTTTTCATTGCAATCAGTAATAAAATCCTCCTTAATTCAGAGGAATTGATAAGCAAACGCTCTGTGTGTTTCCAACACTTTCCTTAAAGAATTTTCTAATTCCAATTCCAAGCCTGTCACTTAAAAAACAACCAAAAAAATGCTGTAGGAAGCCCAAGTAAAGTTTTTCTCATTTAGGACTTCTAGCAGAGAATTTAAATAGGCCTAAGCTCAAAACAGCAGGTAGGAAAGAATCTTTCTGTAATGAAGGATGATGTCTCTTCAAAATTAAAACCGGAAGTAGTTTACTTTTGAGGAGTTAATAATCTTTTCATTGATCCAAACACATCTTTTTTTAAGGATGTTATGAAGTTTAATTGTGTATTTCGTACTAGAGAAATGCAGACTGTCATTGCAGCTTGTTAACCATTTAGCCTGAGTTTTTCAATAATTTAGAGAGGGTAATGACTTACAAAAGTATTGCAATCACAACCCTTACCCACCTCTGCTGATGTCAGTATGGATTTCGGTTTGCTAGGAGAGTTTTTATTCCTTGTGTTACCTCCTTTGTCTCATGATAATTGGTTTCTTTTACATTAAGATCAATGCATCTGCAAACCACTAGGAAAAAGTCATTTTTGCCGTGGTGGATCCCACACGTATTTTCCTCACAACAGTCAAATTTTGTGAGGCCAATTTAAAATAAGTAGGTGCCATGGCAGTCTCTGGTTTGTTTTGCAGGCTGAACCTCTCAGGGCTGTAAATAGGAAAAGAAAAAGGTTGTGCTGATAGTACTGCTGATTTCAATAATGGGCTTTCAAGAGTGTGTGTGAGTATTTGCAGAGGAGGAGTGAATACATTTGCTGCCAATTCAGTGACAAAAAGAAGAGGGGGAAAAATGACCCACAAGGACAAAGTGTTGCTCATACTGAAGGAGTTAAGAGCTAAAGTACTCAGGGGTAAGAATATGTCTGTGAAGGTCTGAGGAAAGTAAATAATGAATAACAAAGCAGTGTGATTGAATTGGGATGCAGCTGACACGGAAGGGAGGTAGGCAAGTCCTGAAACCTCTTGGTGTTTAGGGCTCAAGGCCAGGCTTTGTCAAGTGTTCAAGGCCAGGCTGCCCTAAGCAAACAAGGTGTCCCTGTCCATGGCAGGGAGGGTTGGAACAAGATGATCTTTAGGGTCACAAACCTTTCTACAATTCTATGATGAACCTGCAAAAGCTCGATACTACCTTTGTTTCCACAAACGTACGTGATTGCCCTTACCACTTCTGTGGTGTGTGTTTTAAGACAGAATTTCTTCTAAAGTAATGGAAGAATGGCAAAAATATTCATTCATGTAAGTAAAATATCAGATACCCCAACTACTGATTGAAAAATTTAATATGAGGAATATAAAGATTGATCTTAAAAAGTCTTGTGAACAAAACAGATTTTTTCAAGAAAATAGGAAGTGTTTGATAACTGTTATTTTTCTGCATGCTGTATCAGAAGGTTGCAATAGATTTGACAATTTCTAAGGTTACATTCCCCATTAAAAGTCAGCATGCAAACCAGTATTAATGAAAGTAATGATTTTCAATACTCAAAAAGTCACTGTAATATGGTTATTTCACAGACAAAGTAAAACACATTTTGGAGAGACCAGAGTGGTATTAAGCCACACCAGCTCACCATCTGACTGTCAGGACAAAGGACTCTCCATTAACTACTTTAAATTAACTGTTTAAATAGCTTCAACATGTTTAAACAGGGAGCTGATTAACCATCCAGCACCCTCTGACTTTCTGTGCAGAACAGGAGCTAATGATTTCTCAAGTGTCGGTGGCCAAAGTCTTACAGGTTTAATGGGATGCGTGCTATGCAATCTTTTTTTGCAATCTTGATAAATTCAGGGGAAATGGCTATTGACAGAGATTTGTTGCTACTGGCACTGGGAGGATGCGGGTGGTTGCCTAGAAGGCAGGAGGAGGTGTTCTACCACCCCTAGCAGGACCAGGATTTCTTACAAGAGGGAGGTGGAGTTAAGATAAAGAGTGAAGTTCTTCCACTGAAAAAACTTCCTTGGAGCAAGAGAAGTAGTTGACGACCTTCAAATGCAGAAGAAACTCTAGGAGAGTGTGGGACAGAAGGCTGAAGGCTTTTAGTAGGTTAAGCAGCAAATATGTCTTTAGGGGTTTCGTACAAAAGGCATTTTCTTGACTTGGTGACACTTGGAAAGTCTGTATCACATCTCACTGCATCTTTGCACGTTTAAAGGCACATCTTCCACATGCTGCACTCAGGTTTTGAGTTTTAACAACTTTGTCATCTTCTGAAGCATTCTCAGCACGCAACTGCAGCTAAATGCAGCTTTCAAATACAGCAAGTATGCTAAGTGAGCAGATTTCACTGCGTGAAGGAGAGCAGAAATTACCTGTGAGGGTCTCCCCTGTCTCACGTCATGACATGGTTTCCATCCCTCTTCTTTCTCTCTCTCATAATGCTCCAGGGTGAAATCCTACTCTTTCTGAAGCAAATGAGATGTTTCCCTTTGACTCCACCCAGCCAGAATTTAACCTTTTCCATTTGTGTTGCCTTTAGTCAGCTTGGTTTTCTTTCTTCCAGCCCTATCACAGCAAAAGCTCTACATTAAACTAGGTTAATTTAATTGCAAACAAAGCCCCTCAAAACCCAGCAAAACAACCCTAAAACAAAAAGAACACCTCAGAGTAGTTTAGCAAAAGTTTGACATTATTTTGCTGCCAGAAAGACCCAGCTGAAGTTTGTTCTCCTTACTGCAGTATAAAATGAAAGGGTAAATGAGATGGCTGTGGGTTGGGGGGTTCAATGACCAGAAACACTCTCATTTATGACAGGTGCTCTGCATGTGTGTTTGCAAGGCAAGAGCATTAGTGTGAAGCAACATGGCTATTTCTTGGCATAGTTTACATCCCCGTTTGGTGAAAACTTACTTTTCACTGTACTCAGTGGAAATATGCATGTTCTAAAAAATCTTGGGGTTTGTGCCTGTTTACATTAACATTGAATGATGTTATGGGGAGAATTTGTTGGATTTCTGTTACATTCTACATTAACTTCTACCATTTCAATTGTAGCTAAAAAAAAAGGGAAAAAAAAGGATCCTAATATTACGAAGAAAAACAAATATTTCTGTTTCTCCTCTCCAAATGAATGGCTTTTCACTGGTGGCTTGGTAACCCTTGTACAAGATGACCCACTATATTGACATCTGTAAGGACATCTGCATGAGCAAAACACCTCATTCCAGGCTGAAGCTCTGAACTGTGATCTATGTAAATAACTTGTTGCCAGCATTCACAGCTTTATCCGGGATACCAGTGCTGGGTTATATTTAAATGCCCCCAAGTTCGTGGATAATGAAGCGAATTGAGAATTCTATTTTTCTTTGAAAATTGAGTGCAAAAACCAGAGAGTCAAAAAGCAAAAAGCCTGACCCTTACCTGGGACCTCAGAGGAAACACAGCTGCAGCCGCGGGTTTACCTCAAACCACTGCACGGCTGAGTTAAGAAGGCTCTGTGTGCCTTAGTAGATTAAAGCTGCCTATAAGGGTTGTTTTCTGAAGGTTCAGAGTTTTACAGTAGAACCAATTTCCTATACACTTGGTATTATAGTGATAACCCATCAAAAAGTCCCATTGTACCACAAATACAAAGGACTAAACTTGTTTTTTATGCCTCAGGCTTTTCCCACTCCTGTAACCGGTCATGTTGTTCTTTTTGTTATGATCTTGCACTCTTTTTTTCTGTTCCTTGGGTTTTGATTTTTTTTTCCCCTGATGATTTAGTTGGGAATATCAAAGAGGAAATCAGGCAAAAATGCCAGGAGCCCTGTGTGGATGAACAAGGGGCTCATGGACAAACTCAGACACAAGAAAGGAAGCCTACAGAGGGTGGAAGCAGGGACAGGTAGCCTGGGAGGAATACGGAGACCCTCTGAGCAACCAAGGATCAGGCTAGAAAAGATAAAGTCCTGAAATAATTGAATCTGGCCAGGGGCATCAAGAGCAACAAGAAAATCTTCTATAGGTACGTTGGAGATTAAAGAGAGATAAGGGAAAACGTGCTCCCCCTCCAGAAGGAAGTAGGGGATCTCATAACCTGTGAAGTGCTCCAGCCACACTGCCCACATCACAGAAAGCAAAGGCAGGGACTGAGAGAAGGAAGAACTGCTGTCAAAGATCAGGTTTGAGACCATCTGAGGAAACTGAAGGTTTGTGGGACCTGGAGAGATGCAACAGCAGATCCCAAGAGAAGTGGTGAAGGAAAGGGCTAAGCCACTGTCCATCACATCTGAGAACTCGTGGCACTCAAAGGCAGTCCCCACTGACTGGAAAAGGGGAAGCACAACATCCAGTTTTGAAAAGGAAAATAAGAAAAACCCAGGGAACTGCAGTCTCACCTCAGCACCAGGCAAGATCATGGAGCAGATTATCCTGTAAACTGTGCTGAGGCACATGGAAAATAAGGAGGGGATTGGTGACACACAACAGGGCTTCACTGAGGGCAAATCATCCCTGGCCAATTTGGTGGCCTCTGATGGGGTTACAGCAGTCGTAGATGAGGGAGGAGCACCTGGGTTTGTCTACCTGGGCTTGTGCAGAGCGTTTGGTACCATCCTGCACCATACGTTTGTCTCTAAACTGGAGAGACATGGATGTGATGGATGGACCACTGGGTGGATGAGGAATTGGCTGGATGGCCACACTCAAAGAGTTGTGGTCAATGACTGCTTTTGTCCAAGTGTCCACGTTGTGGTTCAAGTGAGAGTGGAGTGGAGACCAGTGATGAGTGGTGCTCCCCAGGGGTCAGTGTTGGGACTGGCACTGTTTAAGGTCAGTGACATGGACAGTGGGATCGAGGCCACCCTCAGCAGTGGGTGACAACACTGAGCTGTGTGGTGTGGTCACACCCTGGAGGGAAGGGATGGCATCCAAAGGGACCTGGACAGGCTGGAAAGCTGGGACTGTGTGAACCTCATGAAGTTCAACAAGGCCAAGTGCCAGGTCCTGCAGTTGGGTCGGGGCCACCCCAAGCGCAAGTACAGGCTGGGCAGAGAACGGATGGAGAGCAGCCCTGGGGGGAAGGACCTGGGGGTGTTGGTGGGTGAGAAGCTCCACATGACCCAGCCATGTGTGCTGGCAGGTCAGAAAGCCCCAGCTGTGTCCTGGGCTGCATCCAAAGCAGCCTGGGCAGTAGGTCGAGGGAGGGGATTCTACCCCACTCTCATGAGACCCCACCTGCAGTGCTGCATCCAGCTCTGGGGTCCCCAGTATCAGAAGGACATGGAGCTGTTGGAGCAAGTCCAAAGGAGGCCACAAAATGCTCTGAGGGCTGGAGCCCCTCTGCTGTGGGTACAGGCTGAGAGAACTGGGGGTGTTCAGCCTGGAGAAGAGTCCAGGGAGACCTAGTCCAGTGCCTAAACAGGTCTTACAAGAAAAATGGGGACAAACATTTTAGCGAGGCCTGTAGCAATAGAACACGGAGTAATGTGCTTAAACTAAATGAGGACAATTTAGGTTAGATAATAGGAAGAAATTCTTCCCTGTGAGGGTGGTGAGGCCCAGCACAGGCTTCCCAGAGAAGCTGTGGCTGCTCCATCCCTGGAAGTGTCCAAGTACAGGCTGGATGGGGCTTGGAGCAACCTGGTCTAGTGGAAGGTGTCCATGCCCATGGCAGGGGGTGAAACAAGATGAGCTTCAAGGGCCCTTCCAACCCAAACTAGTCTGTGATTCTGTGATAGCATTGGAAAACTCTTTAAGTTTATCCAGATAAAAAAATACAGTGAGCACAGCTTTGGCTTTTTTGTTTTTCCGATACAGGATATGATTACTGTGTGCTAAGAAGTGTGCAGGCAAATTGATGTGCCCAGTTGTTCCATTTCTGTTGTGTGCATTAGCTACTGAGAGCAAAAATGGTACTCTGGCTATTTTTGTTTGGGGAGGAAAGACAGTCAGCCTCCATTAGCCCATTAAAGTGCTGATAGCTCTTTCTGATGTCTGCAGAACTCTTCAAAGCACAACTACCAGTTCATTGATGTGCTAATACGACCAAATAGATAACACCTTCTGTGATTTTAGATACAGCTGGAAGGCATGATTAACCAGCTGTGTCCTCTTCAAGTGTCTGGTGCCCCAACACTGACTTGGAGATACAGCTTAGGACCTGATTATGCACTGGATGGAATCCAATAACTGAGGCATTACCAACTAGCTGAGATGCCTGATAAGTGTGAAAATACTGTGCCATCTTACTGCTCTTTCCTCATTTTAAGAAATGCAATTTAGAACTATTTTCCTATAACAAGCCCAAAATTTGAATAAGCTTTTCGCTTCTCCTCCCTTCTCTGGATTCTGTTATTTAATTTTTTGCATTACAGCAATGCAGAGGACGGGTGATCTTTCTGTAGACACACACATAAAAATACAGAACAGTTTGAAATATGTTTGTACCTCATTCTCTTGCATGTGGTAAGAACACAGACCTTTCAATAAACTGGCACACAAGGACATCTGCCCTTTGAAATGAAATGTTACCTTCAGCTCCATGTGGTCAGCTGGCGAGAGTGAATCAGAAGAGACAATGAGCAAAAAAGATCTGTTTAAAGGGAAAGTCATGTGGAAATAGAAAGGGATTTCCAGGTGTTTGGACACGTCTGCTGGGTCTGGCTGTCTGCTCTTTGGCCTGAGAAGAGGCAGCAGTCACCATGGAGGAATCAGCTACATCCTAGACCGGGAGGGGGGAATATGGGGTTTAATGATACTGCTCAAAGCACAAAGAGCAGCTTCCTATGGAGCCAGAAGAATTTATGTGCCTGATTCGTCTGTGGAATGAGGAGGAAGGTTTACAGCCGTGCTTGGGGGTCTTGACTTACGTTGCACAAACACACAGGGCAGAGCTGAGACAGCCTCAAAAAGATTAGTGTTGAAAGTAAAAACCCTCAGAATCTCTCCTTTGTGGAGGAGGAACTGAAAAACGGTGGTGACGCCAAATTCCTGTGTTTTCTTGGACTTGGTCCTGATTTCAACATGAATGCTCAGATAGTCTATCTAACTTTTATTCATGTTCTGCATTGTATGGGGAGCAAGTGGAAAGACATCAGAAATAGTTCAAGATCAATGCCTGCTCTTGCTCTGCTTCTGCACACGGTATAGGAGCAATGAGCTTGAGCCAGCCAGCTCTGAGGTGTTTGATCCAATCACACTGTACTTGACCTCTGTGTTCCTAAAAGAGCACAGATATAACAAAAAAAAAAACCCTAAATCACTGGAGATTTTATATTTCAGAAGACACCCTCTCAACTTGGAAACTAAGGGCAGTTTTAACTGTGATATTAACTATTTTCTTGCTTCGTAGAATCAAAGAATCATAGAATGGTTTGTGTTGGAAGGGACCTTAAAGAATGTCTAATTCCAACTTCCCTGCCATAGAAAGGGACACTTGCCACTATCCCAGGTTGCTCCAAGCCCTGTCCAACCCGGCCTTGGACACATCCAAGCACAGGGCATCCACAGCTTCTCTGGCAGCCTGTGCCAGGGCCTCACCACCCTCACGGTCAAGAATTTTTTCCTAATATCTGATCTAAATCCTCCCTCTTACAGTTTAAAGCCATTTTGCCCTGTTTTGTCAATCCAGGCTCTTGTAAAAAGTCCCTCTCCATCTTCCTTGTAGGCTCCCTTCAGGTACTGGAAGGCTTCAATTAAGTCACCCCTAAGCCTTCCCTTATCCAGGCTGAACAATCCCAATTCTCCCAGCCTTTCCTCATCACAGAGGTGCTCCATCCCTCTGATCACCTTGGTGGCCTCCTCTGGACTCGCTCCAACAGCTCCATGTCCTTCCTGTGCTGGGACCCCAGAGCTGGATGCAGAGCTCCAGATGGGTCTCACCAGAGCAGAGCAGAGGGGCAGAATCCGCTCCTTCCCCTGCTGCCCACAAGACTCTGGATGCAGCCCAGGACACGTTTGGCTTTCTGGGCTGTGAGTGCCCATGGCTGGGGCATGTCCAGCCTCTCACCCACAGCACTCCCAAGTCCTTCTGGGCAGGGCTGCTCTGGATCTGTTCATGCCCAGCCTGGATTGACACTGGGTTTGAGCCAACCAGCACGAGAGTCAGCTCCAGAATAAAACAGCCAAAGCACATGGAGGTGTCCAGATGTGCCTCATGCTACGATCAGTGGTGGTTCAGAGCTCAGTTGTTCATACACAGATATCCAGAACTACCTGACATGTCCTCAGGTGCTGTCTAACTGACTTTAAAAACGGTCCCATATAGCAGATTCCATCCTCCAAGGAGGTCTCATGTCCCCGGGGACCTGCATGTAGTAACCAAAACCTGACACCATGACTGCTCTGGTGAATGCCTCAATCTCCACTGACCACACGAGGCAGATCCCCATTGACCTGTGAACATCTTCACTTAGGTGTCTCAATCTGGAAATAAGTCTCAGGCAAATTAGAATCAGTCTTCGAAAAAAATAGGTAGTTTGTGTACTCATTAGCATCTGAGTGTTAAATTCAAAGAATTTTGAAAAGTAAAATGTGCTTTTTACTGTTTCATAAAATATGCTGTACTTAATTACTCACTTGGAGTTCAGTCTCTAAGAAACATTTCTACAGATATCCTGACAGTAATTCTCCTCTATAGGGAACTGCTTTTGTTGTCTTAATAACTTTATGGAACAAGATTACACCCACACTGTTTCAAAAGCAGCCCTAAGGCCTAATTTGCCAGCTGTCCTCAATGTCTACTGTCACATGGGGCTAGTAGTTAGGTTTCAGATGACCACCTGGTGCAAGAGAACGGAAAACCTTTAATTTGCCTGCTGAGCTGAAGTGCTCTCTGGTGCAACATAAATGGAGCTTCGGAAACTAAGATATAGGTTGTCAAAACCTGCTACTTCTCTAAATGCCCACAGCTGAGGATTTATTCCCACACCAGCTGACTAGCTGATGGAGGGAAAGGACATAATTCTTGATCTCACACCCCTTCTTGTTCCTTTCTTCTTAACCCAGAACAGATCCATAAGTGAACTGTGAGGTAAAGAGCAGCCCTTACTATGCACATTTTCTTTTTGTAGGCTGTTCACCGTCGCTGCTAGACACAAATGAGCGGTTTGTGCTTATAAGAGATGACACAAAAGCATAAAGAATTCTCTGTTTAACAATAATTCTGATCAAAATGTCAAAAGCTTATTCACTGCTTTGTGTCAAACCTTGGAAATAGTTGGCTTTTATGAAGAGAAGGCCACGAAGCATCGGTGGTTGCCTGGGCGATTTCAGTGTCAAGTATGAACACCTCTGTGGAGTTTAAATACCTTTTCTTTAAAGGCAGGTGAGCATTTGCCCTGTTAGTCCACTGCTCCAATAAGCTCAGTCTTTGTTTGTGCCCATTTGTTGCCAAGGCACTCCCTAAGCAGGAGACATTCCTGCTTTGCAGGGCTGGCACAATGACAGCTGTGTCCCCAGGGAGGTGTCACAGGCATCACAAAGAGGGGAGGAATGTGCAGTGCATCTGAAAGTCCTAAATGTTTAGGGAGAAGAGAGAACAGTCAGGTTACCTCGGCACATCCCTCTATTCATGCAGGATCATGTCGTACAGACCCCAATCTAATTGGAAAGGTGTGAGCCTGAGGTATCCACCTCTTCTCAGGGAGCAGCTGCTAGGACACTGAGTGAAGATATAATTTCAGTTTGGAATGCTGGGAAACAAGAAAGAAAGGAAAAACATCCACCGTGTTTTACTTTTCCAGGGTACTGAACGATCTTGGCAATATTTATAAGCGGTTTAGAGAAAGCAGAAGTTTTGGCTGTCCTCACAGAATCATAGAATCTTCAAGGTTGGAAAAGCCCCCTAAGATCACCGAGTCCAGCCATTAAGCCAGCACTGCCATATTCACCATCACACGGCTTTTGAACACTTCCAGGGATGGTGATTCCACCACTTCCCTGGGCAGCCTGTTGCGATGCCTGACAACCTTTTCAGTGAAGAAATTTTCTTAAAATCCAACCTACTCCTCCCCTGTCACAACTTGAGGCTGTTTCCTCTTGTTGTGTCACGTGTTACCTAGGACAGACCAACTCACACCCAGCTACAACCTCCTTTCAAGGAGTTATAGAGAGCAATAAGTTCCCCCTTGAGCCTCCTTTTCTACAGTCTAAAATACACCTTCCATACCCCCTACTTGTTGAAATAAAAAAAATCCACCAAGTAACATTGGCCAGTTCTCTTCCACAATTAATTTACAAATATTTCAATTCTCTCTGACTCCCTGAGCTTGGTGCAGAAGGGTACAAGTGTGTAAAGAATACTAAGAAGATGTTAAGAATTTGAGTTAACCAGGAACATGGAAAGATCAAGTTCAGACTTCTGTTGGACCACCAGGAGAGAGGAAAGGATGAAAAAGAACTTTGTATGGACTGATTGAAAGGAAAACTACCATGAAACTCCAAAGACGAGAAAAAATAAACCCCAAAAACCCAAAAAAACCAAAACCAACCAAACGAACAACAATAAAAACCCCACAAAAACTACAACAACAACAACAACAAAAATGAACAAATAAAAACAAACAAACAAACCAACAAAAACAAACAAACAAACCCCCCTGAATGAATAACAAGCTGCAGAACTGAAAAAAGAGGTTGAAGAGGAAGAAGAATTACTAATATCTCTTTATGCAGTGGTCACTAAAACAACAGTAAAGAAAGACTTAGTGCAGAGGAAGAACCACAGCAATAAGGTCAGAGGAACTCCTTGAAGCAGAGAATTTCAGTGTTCACAGATAGTGTTTTTCATGAGTTTAAAGTGGATAAAAGTAGGCAGATAGCTAGAAAAGGATAATGATTTATTAGTTTTCCCAAGAGGCTGGAAAGAACAACTAAATATATCTGTATTTACCATTAAGAAATACAGTGGTGGGTCAACCCTGACTGGATGCCAGGTGCCCATCAAACTGCTCCAATGTTCCCCTCCTCAGAGGGACAGAGAGGAAGAAAATAAGATGAAAAAACCCTCATGGTTCAAAGTATTTTAATAAAGCAAAAGCAAAAACATCACACAGAAAGATGGGAAAGCAGGAGATTTATCCTCTGCTTCCCATGAGCATGGTGACGTCGAGAGACCTAGAATCAGAGAAGAACAGAAAAGTTCGGGTTGGAAGGGACCTTTAAAGGTCATCTAGTCCAACCCCCTCCACTGACCAGGGACATTTGTAACTAAATCAGGTTGCTCAGAGCTGTGTCCAACCTGTCCTTCTTGGGAAGTAGGTCTTCAGTACACGTAAGGATTGCTCCAGAAGACAAATGCTGCAACAATGAAGGACCCCCTCATCCTCCTTTCTCCCGACTTTTACTGCTGAACAGATCTCATGTGGCATGGAATATCCCTTGGGTCAGCTTGGGTCAGTGTTCCTGGCTCTGTCCCCTCCCAGGATCTTGCTCACCCCCAGGATAGTGCTTCGGGGAGATGTTGGAGAGATGGCACTGGTGCTGCGTCAGCACTGCTCAGAGTAGCCAAAACACTGGTGTGTCACCAACACCTTCCTGGCTGCCAGTTCACAGCACAGCACTGTGGGGAAAGTTAACTTCATCCCAGCCTCACACAACACAACAGGTCAAACTGAGAATTTAACAGAAAGGTTGCAACTGCAGCCCATTAAACACATAAAACTGTAGGAACCGAGCCCAGTGAAGCCCAGTGAAATTCAAGAAGCAACGGTGATGGTAAAAGAGAAGGAATGGAAGGTCTTGTGTGCTTGTAATCACAGGTACAGAGCACCTTCCTTTCCTCTTTTTTATCCTCACCATCACAAGTAAACACAGGTACAGAGACAAAACCCCTCCTAAGCGCACTTTTTAATACAAAAATACTAGAGGAGAGACGAGTGTGTAGACTTAGATCTTAGCCAAAAAAAAAGTAAAGTCACACTTCAGAACTCAAGGGGTGTGAAAACTCGGGCAAGCAATTCCTGACAACACTTTCTTTCACTGCAGGTTTTTAAGGACAAGTTATATGAGGTGAGATTTCAGTTGTGCACCTTCATAAGAACCTGTGCTGTGACTCAGAGGACTCTATATGTGCTCCCACACGACCATCACGAGGCTTGTGCTGTTATGGGGACATGCCCCCCTCAGTGATAGGAGAGCTGTGGCTGGTATGGCTGGTGCTGCTTACATAGCATGTACAGTGCCCAGAGCTCATGACAGGGACTTGAGAAAAAAAGAAAGCCCTCAAGACGACAGATACGATGCTTGGGTTTTACATTATGTGTTGGGTGAACACGGGAATTAATTCTTGGGAATATTTAGGAGCACCTTCTTGCAGCACTACGTGACATGAGCAATCACAAAACCTTTTCTTCACAAAGGGAATTACTGCTGAAGGGATCAGCCCTAATGGAGTAATTGACACATTTGCAAAATTGAAGAAAAACAACCCATTGATCCTCATCCCACTTACAGCCACAAGGCAGCAAAAAAGTCAAGTTGCAGATTGCTGTATTAGCTGTAGGAGAGCTTGATTTGCCTTCGTATCCGTTTTGGAATAACTGTTCTTATTGGAATTCTGTCTGACTGCGCAAGGTGAGATGGTTCAATTATTTAATCATGCCATCACTCTCAATTTGAAAGGCCAGTGCTAGAGCAAATGTGCTTTCTGTTTAATTTATACCAATACTTAACCTAGTTGGTCTGTTCCCTGTTTGCGTGTCTTCAGTAATGTATCAGAATGTAGTGGTTATTTCCTCCATTTTTGTATCTGTCAAATTTTATGAGTCTCATATTCTGTGGGTGGCTCTGAATGTGAGAGCTTTGTTCATCTCAATGTGCTTTTCCACAGACACAAGGGTTCTGGGGGAGTGATGGGAAACAGGGATCACTTTCAGTCTGTCCCCTTACATATTGAGAGGCAAAGATTTGCAGTTTCGTTATACATCTGCCAGTAATTTATAAATGCTTGTACTGGCTGATTATTTCCATAGTAATTTGTTTCATTTTGCAAGCGTGCTAGCTTTCTGTCAGTGTTCCAGTGACTAAAAGCCTTTCAAATACATGATTTCTCAGCCTGTGCTATACAGCCTGACAACACTTTCAGTTTCTGATATAGACCTTCTAAGAATTTATTTTTATGGTCATCTACAGTTTGAGTCTTCTTATAGAGAGTAAAATGTTAACAGAAGGAATCAGGACAAGAAGACAAGAAAAGGTTTTGTTTGATTGTTTTTTTTGCTAAAGAATATCCTTTACTTAAAACCGACTTAATTAAATGCCACCCAGAAAAACTGAGCAACCAAGGTAGATTTAAGAGATGTTTGGCAAAAACTCACAAGCAAAATTAAGAAAGAGTTTGTAGGGTTACTATATAGCTATGAGGATCCCATACAATCAGAGAATGAGTAGGGTTGGAAGGGACCACAGTGGGTCTGTTCCCACCTCCCACCTCCATGCTCCAGCAGGGCCATCCCAGAGCGCAAGGCACAGGATTGTGTCCAGACAGCTGTGGAATATCCCCAGTGAGGAAGACTCCACAGCCTCTCTGAACAATCTGTTCAGGGCTTGGTCACTGCACAGGGAAGTTCTTCCTCCTGTCCAGGTGGAACTTCCTGGGCATCAGTTCCTACGCATTCCTCTGGTGCCATTTTTGGGCCCCACGGAGCAGAGCCTGGTCCCTGCTCTGAGCCCTCCCTGCACACTGGGACACACAGGGATGAGGGCCCCTCTCAGCTGTCTCTGCTCAAGACTGAACAGCCCCAGCTCCCTCAGCGTTTCCTCAAAATTATATGAACTTCAGGGTGATTGTGGAGTTGTACTCCATCATCCTTGGGAACACCCACACACACGCACACACGGACTTGAGGCTGGATGGGAAATTATTGTTATTAATTAATTCCTATGAAAACTTTGGCTACAGAGTGCATTCTACCAAAAACGAAATTCAGCTGTACGTTGTTTTAAATTTTAAAACCAGGAGGTTCTGATTTTTAAAAGACAAAAAAAGTAATTCTAATTCCAAAATACCCTTCTATATTTTATGAAAACATATTTATGTTTTCTAATATATCCTAAACTTATATTGGTATAAGTCCATATTTAGAGAAAAAAACAAGATATATAAATAAAACTAAAAATAAATGGAGTAAGTGGTAAAAGATATGCTTTTACTTTCATATGTTTCTGATACACTCTTGGTATTTCACAGAACTACCTTTGCACAGGATCTGGAATAACTTTCATCAACCAGCCTCAAAAGATTATTCATTTGACCGGGATAGTAAAGCTTCCTGAAATATTGTTCCTGGAAATCATGAAGAAAAAATGCACTCCCACTGCAATCAAAATGTATCTTTACATTATGACAACACTCTTTCAGACAAACTGCAAGGAAGGAGTTGGGTGAAGGGATGAAGCTCTGACAATATTTTGACATCCTCTTTAGACATTTTGGAGTAAAATGTTTTGAACATGTTTTTGAAGAAATTGTTCAAAGCCATGCTTCTTCCCCTATATCATAATTTTTTTTAAGAAAGTCGAAATCTAAACATATCAAAACATGAAAAAATATGATTTTGAAGAGACCTTCCTAATGCTTCAGATTTGTTATAATTTTAAGAGAACACACTGAAATCCTGCAAGCAGTGTGGTGTTACTTCTCCGTAGTGTCACTTCCCGGATGCTTCATGACCATGACTGATCCCCAAATCCCGACGTGCTCGAAGAACCACACTCCAAATGGCACCAGTCTTTCTTCCCGTGCTCTCCTGTGTGTAAATGGAAACGATTGGAGTTACATCTCTTCAGTTCTGTGACATTACCTAGGACTGTACCTTTCCTGACTCCATGCCCGTTGTGTTCCACATCTGCTCTTTCTGATTCTTTAAAACAGAGTGATGAAACACTGCAGGGAATAGATTAGACATTATTAACTAGAGGAAGTCAAGTGAAGTGGTGCTCAAAAGGTCTGTATTCACACACCATTGATTTCTGAAAAATTCATAATTAAAAAAAAAATAAAGCAGGTTAAGTCTGTGACTGGAGAAGGATGACCAGCTCCAGTATTCTCCAGTGAGGCGATGGACCAATATTAGCCCTATCATAATTTCAGTGCTTACTGTCTTTTGGTTTGAGGTACAACATATACTTTAATTTCTAACTGTTATTAGAATAATATTCAGGCAGTATGTTTTCTCATCCAGTGACAGCAATCTAGGTGTCTTCCATGGTGGGCCACCAGTGCTGTGCAGCAGGTGGGAGGAAAACACGGAAAGACACAGAGAAGGCTTATTTCAGTAAAACCAATTCAGTGTCAGTTTGTGTTTGGACCAGCTACATGACCCCAGACCAGAGTCACATGCTGTAAAACCTTTTGTGAGTGCAGCAGAGTCACACTTGTGCAATGTGAGTTCAGAGGAAGTTTGAAATAATATTTGCTAAGGGATAGGGAACAGAGACTGCAGCTGTTTGCCCAATAAAACAAATTCAATACCTGAATGAAATTGGAACATATAATCAATATTAGTCCAGCGGGAAAAGAAACAATAATCTTATAGTTTTTTGGAAAAGGCGTAGCTTTGTTCACCTTCTGGTCATGCTGCAAAGCCATCTGTTTTTCTTCTATTCTATTTTATTAAAGATTTTGAGGAGGGCGTAGGTTGAGCTTGCTGTGCCACAGTGCTGACCTATTATTGTTTGTCTCTGCACTGATACTATTATTTCAAAGTAATGAAATTATTTCGTAGGAATAAGTATGCAGGAAGGACTGCAGAGGAACAAGGAGTACAGAGCACTGGTTTTGCAGAAATAAATGAGCTGGTAGAATAGGACCACAGCATTAAAAATGCAGGCCAGTGGAAATGACAACTTCAAGATCAAATGTTCCTGGGAGCTGTCCACAGACTTCCCATGGATTTTAACATATATGGCAACATTCATAGAAAAGAGGGAGACCCGGACTCAGTATGATTTTAACTTCTCATTTTTCTATGAAATGTGACAAAGTTAATGATATTTATGAATGTTTCTTTTTATTTTCAATCCTTCCCTCTGCGTTGAAGTGAATTGAATTCTCCTGAGGTATTTTAAGAACAAACAACCTATCTAAACAGTACACTTCATCCTTAAATTCAGAGTCAAAACATGGATTAAAGGCTACTGTTGGAAGGTCTTCAACTCCTGGGAGCTCTTACTTTGAAGAATACAGGAGCTTTAGAAGGGCATGAATTATACAATGCAGGTAGACCAGAAAATGGAAATTTGAGAAGAAAAATGTTGTTGTCTTCTTCAAGACTGAAAAGTAAAGCTTCTCATGGGGGGCTTGACTGGAAAGGAGGGACAGGAAGAATGGGGGAATGGAGAGCTGAGGACACAAAAGACCACAGAGCATGTGGGGAAAAGAGAAAAAATTATCAGTCTGGAGTACGGAGGATGAAGTAAAGGAGAAATGCCAGAGAGGGGTCTAACACTTACTCTGTTCAAGAAAGAAAAGAAAATGAGGATAGACTGCTGTTTTAATTGAACATCTTGTCAGTCTCAAGCACAAGTTCCACTGAATTAACCAAAAAAGTAGAGATTTTTTTAGATATAGGAGTAAAACTTGGTATCCACTGCTCTTGGAACAAAATGACAAAATGTCACATATGTAACCTTATCTCTGCAGAGCTTAGATTGCAAGCTTTTATTTGGGCATATGAGGCATTTCTCATGTTCTGTGAGTGACAAGGATATTGCCTATCTATTTATGTCTTTCTGCACAGTATCTGTCACTGACTCTACATTTAACCATCATGGCTTTCAAAAATGGGAAAGTCTAAATGGCAAGGTACAAAATTTTGAGTTTTTCTCCTAGCATTTTTCATGCTAGTAGTGGAACTACTAGGCATGATGCATTTCAGTTCTGAATATAGGCTGCATAAGAGGTCAAAAGCACAAAAAAATGCAAAATAGTCAGACTGAAGTAATATTTTCTGAGTGATGACTGCAAAACAACAGGTATGGGTGGAGAAAAGATTCAGCGGCAAAAAATCTTTCCAGTGCCATGTGAACACAGCAAGTACAGATGCGTAACAAGTTTATATTCTCATTATTTTCTTTTAAACAGTTTTTTAAACCAGGCCCACTACTTTGTTTGTGTACACGGGAAATAACTGATTTTAAAAGATAATCTAAACCGGAATGTTTGCAAACGGTTTCAGATATTCCCCCCATTCCCTCCGCACAGATTTAGATGCAGTAGATGCTGCAAAGGATGTTGAAGCCGTCAATAACCACAAATATCCCCCCCCAGTATTTTCTGCCCCGCTTGGATTCCAAGCAGTTAAAAGCTCTCTGAGAGTGCACCGTGCTTCCAAATGAGAGCCTCCAAAGCGAGGGCCCGCGGGGATCCAAATGTGCCGTTTAGGATAATTCCTCACCCGAGCCGAGGCGGCGGGCGCAGTAACGGCCTCCCCGCCGCGGAATGCTAATGCGATGTGCAGCGCTGCCGTTGGGAAACTTAGCTGGGACTCCTCTCCCAATAAGTCATTTCTCCTTTCTGATATGAAGGTTTCCTTTCGAAATGGGCCTATTTGTGTAAATTGCAGGCAGGCCTGGCTATTTCGCACAGTTGAGGGAAAGCAGGCTGGTGCTTTTTATGGAGTGAGCTATCAGGTAGATTCACATTTGACACGGAGTGTGCTGAGTTATCAACTTTCTCCAAGGGCAATCGTATATCTTGTGCATCCAGAGCCAAATTAAATCTGACATTTCATTTAAAGCCTGAGACATCCTCATGCTGAAGCTGAGCATGAGTGGTAAGAGTAGGAGGGCGTTCGGTTTTTCTGGATGGATGTTTCTGTTCCTGCCCTGCTTGTCTGGGTTGTAGACAAGGTCTAATTGCCCACCATCATCCTATATTTTAGCCAGATGGAAATCTCAGATTTAATTCTTTTCCAATGACACTCCTGCCTGTGTTAGTTGTTGCCTGGCAATGTTAAAGAGGACTAATCTGAGCTAGCTTCAGATGGCATCGTAACCATCATTATTTATGTTCCATGTTCCGAAGATTTCTCTGGTTATACCCACAGCCCTCACATCAAGCCTGGTAGTTTGCAGACGAAAATGCAGTCCCTGCATTTCCCAATCTCATTCAGTTCAAAATCTTTATATCTCATTCTAGGTGTTCATTGCAGCCAATCTTTTCATGCTCTCAACCTCAAATTAAAAACCAGACTCTTTTGCTGAGATGGTGGATGGGTAAAGGTCACCGATATGGGTAAGGCAAATGTAGTATAAAAAACTTTTATCCTTCATTACAACCGTGGAAATATTCTGTTCCTGGACTGGTTTGTGATATTTATTGAAATAGACTCATAAATTCTCAAAATTTACACAGTATCACCCAGGAGTCCCAGGATACAATCTATATCTATGGAACTAGGCTGAAATTCTGTGTTCATTCCACTTTTATTATGTTATTTTCCAGTGAAAACTGGATCAACAGTGATGACCCAGTCCCAACAGAAACATCCACGGCAGGATGTAATTTCCTAGGTATTTCATAGCAGAATTACTTCTGTATTTTTATACCTCCTCAGCCATGCCATCCTGAGTCTGTTGTGAATATCACTGTATGCAGCATGATCATTAAGAAGGAGTATTTTTTCTGATTAAGAATATTGTTCGTGGCAGGAAATGCTATTGCTGGGAGTGAGAAGGCCCTTCATACATGCTTCTGTTGTTTCCTTCATTATACTTTATTTCACATGTCACAGGCATGCACATCTCATACATCCTAATTATTTCATTATCTTCCAAGATGGAGATATCTTTCCTGCCTCTTAGGTGGGGGAAATTGTGAGGAGTGGGAGATCTTGTAGATAAGTGTAAACAGAAATAGAGGAATTCACACTTTATATCAAATTTTTTTCACATTTCTTTCCCTATTGATTTTTCAAAAGATAATTTTTGTGGGTGTAGCATGAGCTGCTCTCATTAGGAACCCATTGATTGTTAGCCATTATTATTTCTTCAAATCTTGAAACTCGAAGGGAAAAGACAGAGGGGAAAAAAGAGGGTCAATATTTTATTGCTTTAATGTTTGTTAATTGCACACTTTGGGCACTTCCTTTAACATTCTTTTTTCCCAATAAAAACCCTGGAAATTTCTTTTTTTTTTTTCCACACAATGGCCTCCTAGCTTTTATTAAGGTCAAAGAGGGAATGTTTATTCCTTCATGAAGAGCAACCTTGGATTGATTGAAAAGAATAATAGCCGATTCCACCCTTTTATTGCAAAGTGGCCAGTTTTTCAATAGCATTCCCACTAAGCTGTGCTGGAAGAAGCAGAAGCACTATTGTTCATTTAGCAACATCACCCACCACTGTATGTTCTGTTGGAGAGTGCCTGAGAGCTGTGAAGTTATCCCTTCACATGATTTCCTAGAAAGACTTCCTAGAAAGGGGAAACCTGAGAAACACTGCTAAAATTACAAGTTCTCACTTTTCCTGTGTTGACAAAATTAGTCTGAAACTTCTTTTTCAGGCCGAGGAATTTGGCACTGACTGTCTACGAAGCCTTTCTGCCTGTGCTGGAGGACTCCTCAATTTTCGCATTTCCCTGTCTGCTTTGCTGTCACTGCAAAGAACTTGCAATTGTTAACACACTAGTACAACAGACTCTGGAGGTAAAATAAAGAAACCCCCCCAAATACCATGTGGGAACCAAGAGAAGAACAGGGCAAAGCCCACGAGGACACCTAAGGGTGTCCAGTTGTGTTTCCAGCTCCATGGCAGAGTTCCTAAGAGAGATCCTTGTTCCTATGGAGGTGACGGGAGGGGCTGGGCACCTACAATTGGATTTCCAGGCAGTCAGTGCAGATGCTGAAGACAAAAAGGACATCTCAGCCATCACAAAAGTGTATTTGTGATCTTCTCCCAGTGCTGGGTTTGGGTGACAAAGCCTGGAGACCTGAATAAGGTCAAGGCAGGCTTTCCTAAAATATCCCAATTCCAATTCTGTCCCTGACTGGGAGCTCATGTGTTTGGGGTTTTTTTTGCACCAATGCATCTCTACATAGATTTATTTCCTTGCTCACTGGCACCTGAAATCTTGGCTCCTTTGTTACATACGTGTGCAGAAAGCACAGAGGCACACACATCACATTTTTGTTCTTAGAATCATAGAATCACAGCATGGCTTGGATTGTAAGGGGTCTTAAAGATCATCTTGTTCCACCCCCTGCCATGGTCAGGGACACCTTCCAGTAGACCAGGTTGCTCCAAGCCTTGTCAAACCTGGCCTGGAACACTTCCAGGGATGTGGCATCCATTCTTTCTGGGCTTGCCAAAAACCAGGCATCCCCCAGGAAGAAGGAGTTCGGGGTTTGAAGCCCTTTGACAAAGAGAGGTGTGGGAGATCATTGCTGCTCTGTCTGAGTGTGCAGAGGACAGAGCTGGCTTGGACCAGGATGTGGTGCTCCCACCAGCCTCGTTAATAATGGAAATTACTGTGGTTGCTCAGCCCAGTGCTTGTTGCATGCTGGAGGTGTGTTCTGAGTACATCTGCGGGGCAAGGTTTTTCAGAAGATTTAAGGATGAAAAGATGAAGGAATTCTATTTCAGAGTCTCCTGCTGGTCTTTTTCCTGCTTTGGTTTGTCACAACAGGGAGAAATTAAATGACCTCAGTCCTTGTTTATGCAGGCAATTAAATTCTGTGCAAAGCTGAACCCCAGACACCTCTGTGCTTCTGTGCATCAGGTGCTGATACATACCCTTTTCAAGGCCATAAAGACTATCTGCAACGGATCAAGAGATTTCATCTGGAATTACTCACTCAGGCCTTGTCCTTTGTCCGACAAAAGCTGCCACTGCCTCTCCACAGCTGCCAGGTTCACTTGCTCCTTGAAGGATGGCCTGGCTTTTAAGGGCATGTCTACATTGTCAGCTGCAGACAGACACATGCTGTGCTCTGAACTGGAGCTGCCTTTCCCTGGGAGCTGTGCAGAGATGTAAATGCCAAACTGCTTGCCATGCTAATGAGTCCAGCTGAGTGACATTGTGTCCTGCCGGGCTTCAGGCACATGCCTGCCTTGCAGGGAGAGCAGTGATGTAGTGATCAGCATCCATCTTGAAACAACATTATTTTGTTTGGTGTCAGGGAGAAAAAGTATTAGAGAGACAAATATGATTTTAAAATAACAAACAGCAGGAATATATATTTAGTCTTATGTTTCCAATTTGACATGTCACTCTGAGTCAAGTTAGATAGGCTTTGATCCCCCAAAAGGGACTTTTTAATGTTCTTACAAAGCACCAGTTTTCTTACAGAGTGGAGCTTGCGTTAGTGCTATGGTTCCCCATATTTTTTGCTGATGTGCACAAGCCAACATTGAAATCTCCAGGTTAATACCAACAGCATGAAACCCGATCTTGTTTCAAAACCAGACTGAGCAGTACTAAATAAATACCCAGAGTGTAGGTCCTGTAAATATGATTCACCATGCTACTGTAGCTACAATTTTAGTGGTTAATTTGAGAATTAAGTCCTTTAAATCAAGCCCTGCACTCAGTATTATGTGGATCTGACGGGATTTGATGGCCTGGAGGAGAATGGATTAAAGTTGCTGTGGCTCCTTACTTGGAGTACTACTCCTTGAGCGACTAATAGAAAAAACAATTTTCAATTTTCACTAGGTAATTCATCTAACTGTTGCCCAAACTGCTCCCTAGAGAGAAACAGTTTTGGTAGAAAAACTGTTTGTGAAATACACATCAATATACTGACAGCCACCGAAAAAAAAAAGGACTCCATGCATGTGACACTTGTCACATTAATGAGCACGATTCATATTAAGAGTTTGACACTTCCAAGCTAAAGAATTTGATTGGTCTTTTCTTGTTATTTTCCCCAAACAAGGCTTAGCTTACAAAGTGTGCCTGTAGTGATGGTGCATCTGTTTATAAATGTCTCAGTGTTGCCTCCTGGATGAGCGAGTGGAAGCGTCAGGTACAAAGCGAAGTGAAGCTCAGTTTGGCAGGAGGATTAAGCCATTAAACAGTCTGTGAGCATAAAGTTCTCTGTACCTGCTCTCTCCTCTGCTCTCCTGCTTAACCAGCAGCAAATGTGTGCTGTAATTGCCACATCGTATGCCTACACGCTCCTGCCCCGGGTTAGCATAATAAACACCCTAAATCGCATTATGCTGTGTATCAGTCACTCAGTATTCAAGATCCGTTCCTCCCTAACCTAAAATTATGACTTATCCCTGCCTTTGATTTTCTCTATTGACTGCTAGCTGTTTCTGTAAGGTTACTGTGGAAACAGGAAGAGGATCCAAGGATAGCAGTTTGTCTGTGGCATGTCTGTGCATCCGTATGTCACATCTATATGGCCTAGAGGTGTTGACGTGTAAGAACAAACACTACAAGAGCAAGAGGTGGTGAGTTAGGAGATTGTAGCAATCACTGTTCTGTCGGTGTCACAAACGAGGGCTCACAGTTGGCAAGAGCCTTAAATGCCAGTTTTCCCGAAGGATGTTCCGTGACTCCTTATTCTGGACTAGGAGAGAATATTCACTTCCGCAGAATGCTGCAAAATAAAGCAGTCTATCCTCCATTTCTTTTTTTCCACGTGAAGGGTTAGAAGTCTTGATTCCTCTCTCATGGTAGTATTTTGGCTTTGTATCCACCATCTGCAAATCTCAAACAGCCTGTGTAACCCTGTCCCCACCTTAAAAACCAAGCAGAAGAGGCTCTGAATGCAGTGCCCAACTCTCCCCCCTTGCTTGCACAAATTGGATCCTTGGTGTGACCTCAGTGGGCAACCCAGTCCCACACACAACCTTGGATGGATCCAGCCTTCAGCATCAGTTTCTCGATTTCCCATCAGTCAGGGGTAATAAAGACACTGCCTTAGCCATCAGATCTGTTCAGACTACGACTCTCATCCTGTACTTAGGACCAGCTGCTTATTTTTATTTGTTGAAATATCAGATGCTGAGGATAGGCTGTTAAAAATTACTCTGAATGAGAAGCATTGTAGGCACCTATTAGTTTGTGATGATTTAGCCCAATTACTATCACATATCCTATGATGAGATGAATTTCCTTCATCAGGCAGATGGACTAGATGAATAGCTAAAAATCATCTTGTCCCCTGACTAAGCTTGCCTATGTCTGTGCTCTGGGGGTAGGTTTTTAGTACTGTGAGCTCCTTTCAACTTCTGATATTCCCTGTATGACTTTTCTGGGAAAGTGACTGTAAATCCTGAGGGCAGGAGCTGGAATTGAGAGCACAGCATTCCTGTAAGTCTGAAAACACAGGTGTCATTTTCCTTCTGATGTTGTCCAACAATGAGATTTACCTGCTAATGCCTGCACAGGGCAGACAATATAAAAAACCCTTAGAATCATAGAATATCCTGAGTTGGAAGAGACCCACGAGGATCAATGGAGTCCAGCTCCTTAGTCCAGAAAATCACACCATGTGGCTGAGGCTGTTTTCAAATACTTCTTGAGCTTAGTGCTGTGACCACTGCCCTGGGGAGCCTGTTCCAGTGCCCAACCACCCTCTGGGTGAAAAATCTTTTTCTAACATCCAACCCAAGCCTCCCCTGGCAAAACTTCATGCCATTAAGACACAGCTTCGTGACATCACACCTTGAATATGTCATGGTTAGAAGGAGATTAGAGTTTCTTGGTGGCAGCTCTCCGTGATTTGGTTCTTGCTGCTCTGCCCTGCCGTGAGCTGGAGAAGCAGCTTTGTCAGCACTCCTGGCCTGCTCTGCTGCCTCACTGGCTGCCCTGCCCTGCCCTGCAAACGAGGATGCACAGCACAGCTGGCAGAACAACTGGGCATTGGGAATGGATTTAGTTCCCCTGTGCACTACATGACAAACGTTCTCTTTTACCTTACCTGGGAGTGGCTGGCTTGGCCACCTTTTGGCTCAATTACCTCATTACTTCAACAGCATCGTGACACAGCAGGTGCTTGTGTCCCAGGAGAGGGGCTGGAGCACTCAGAGCTGGTTTATCTAGCAGATAAGGGCTTAGAGAGGCCAGCATTTCCTCCTGTGAAGCACTGCTGCAGAGCTCCCCGCTTCAGGCAGCCCGAATAATTTGTTGGAGCACACAAAGAATGGGTGGCAGAGCCCACAAAGCAACCTCAACTCTAAACCATCAGTTAGAAGCTGAAATTACTCTTCTCAAGGGATGTATTCCAGCTTCACAAACGGGGAAGCAGAGTCACAGTGCTTTAGCAGCACAGACATCGTCCTGCAGTGAAATCAGCGGCAGCAAGAGACCTCCTGGTACTTGGTTCCTTTTCCATGATCACCCTGCCTTCGGATAGATTTTGCAGTGGGTGCAACTGAAACCACCCATCATTTTCTGTGTCAGCACTTGCTGAGCAATGTGTGTTGTAGCAGAAAGAGATTCAGGCACGAGAAAGCATCATCTAAGTGTTAGTGAGATCCAGCTTGTGCCAGGGCCTCACCACCCTCACAGTAAAGAATTCCTAACTAATATTTAATCTAAACCCACCCTCTCTCATTGTGAAGCCATTCCCCTTTGTCCTGTCACTCCAGGCCCTTGTCAAAAGTCCCTCTCCAGCTGTCTTGTAGCCCTTTTAGGCACTGGAAGGTGCTCTAAGGTCCTCCTGAAGCCTTCTCTTCTCCAGGCTGAACCCACCCAGCTCTCCCAGCCTGTTCCCATGGCAAAGACATTCATTCCCAGCCTTGTACTGATCCGGGCCCAGTGCAATTCTCACCTACTTAGGACAAAAGTTAAGCAGACAAGACAAGAAATGGGTGTAAAGAATTGAGTGTCTCCTTTGGAAACCCCTTCAGATTAGGGGTAAAGTCCATTAAAAGTTGTATAGCAGTCAATGCAATCATCATTTTCATTTACAGCTTTAGGCACTATGGTACTATAGATGATTTATAATGACAAATTCTATTAAAAAGTAATAAACCAACTTTTTTTTAGAGGCAGGATTTATAGATGAAAATGTGAATGAACCAGACTATTATAACCATAATGCTGGTCAGTTAAAAAAAATACCAACTGATGTGCTGTAATTAAAAGGGTATTTTGTGTACAAAAAGAAAGTTTTAAATATTCTCAGCTGGATGCAAATCAGTCTGTATTTTGACAAACCAGGATCCATATGTTTCCTGTGGGGGTGTCAAATATTCACTATTTTTAGAGACTACTCTCTTTATGTGTTTATAACTATCAATTCCTGTATCAGTGTCTTGACAGAAGTGTGCTCTCTTTTCAAAGCCTCACAATGGAGGCTCTGCTTTACAAGCAGCAGTATCAGGGCTTTGCTGAACAGTTGTATCCCAAGAAGATGTGAACTTACCCAAGTGCAGTATTATTAAATAGGCAAGCACAGCGAACAGTGGTTTTCTTGACAAAACGTTGGTAGCACTGAGGAAGTCTTATTAGGGCAAAAGTTGTGTTGGAGAAAAGCAAACAAAAAAACCCCCAAACCCCACCAAAACAGGCAGGCTCTCAGGCAGACAAGCCTTTCATCCAGCCTGAAACAGCAGCAGAAGTGAGAGGTGCCTATGGGTTAAGAGCAACTGCTCTGAGTTTGACTTCCTTATGTCAGTCAGGCAGTCTGGGAAATAGGGAAGTGGTCCTCTCACAGCAGAGAAAGGTGTTTGCAAGCAGGGAGGTGGTAAGGAGGAGAGAAGAACATACAAGGAGAGCTTTATTTTATTTAGAAATTGCTAAATATTCTCTCTATTTGTTGCCCAAAGAAAAGTTCTTACAGCTTTGGAAGTAGGTGCTTTGGGTCATTCATGTTTCTAAAGTTCCTCTTTTCTTTTTTCGCTCCCCCCCCCGCCTTTTTTTTTTTTTTCCTAGCAAAATCTTGCTATAAATCCAATGCTTTCTTGTCATAAGATGAGTTATTGGTCCAAAGGAAGTTCAGATCTGAGGAACAACTGTAATGGAAATGCACAGTACAGCTGTACTAACACAACAGCGGTGAAGGGAAATTTTATGCCTTACTAAAACTGATGCTGTGAATTACCCAGTTATGTAAAATCAGACAGAATGAGTGCAGAACAATGAATTTCAAGGCACTAACTCCAGCTCTGGGCTGGGATGCAGTGTCTGTGCACAAGAAATACACAACACAGAAGAACGGCCTCAGTCTCAATGTGTTTTTGCTGCATTTATGAATGCTTTGGTCAAACTGTAAGTAAAAAGAAGGACACATTTTACCTGAATCAGAGTGGATATGCACATGAAATACAGGTATGGTGGACTTAATGATGGTTGTATACAGGGAGAAGTGATTTTATGAGACAGACAGAGAGAAAGAAAGGCTGAGGAGCAAGCATCATATCAGCATTAAAGCATCAATTCGAGAATTGTGACACATGTGCATACTCTGAACTTGCCTGTGCCCTGTTCTTCCTGTTGGCAAGGTGGAACTAATGGCAATGACCTCTTCTGCCAAGTCTTTTGCTTTGAAGACAGTACTAGGCATCATTACTTAAGTTTCCTTGTAATGTGTGTGGATGCATGGGGTAAGACTCTAAATATGGTTTGGCCTTCCTTAAACAGATGCAATTGCTTTTCTGGTTTGGGAGAGGAACATTTCATTGACTCAAAAGACTGGTAAGGCTGGACTTTGGAGTCATGAACTTTCAGGTTCTGCCTTGGACCAGAAGTAAAACAGTTCCACAGTCTCAAGTGGACGTGAGAGAGACAGCTTTTGCTTCCTGTCCCCAGCAGAAAATCTTTTTTCTGAGAAGCTTCCAATATCCCTGTGAAATGTTGATGGCTCATGGCTCAAGGAAATTTCCGTTTGCAAAAGCAGCGGGTGCTTTGCTGACTACCTCAGGGAAACAGCTGAGGTGCAAGAGGGTGTGAGCGCTAGACCGCACAAACCAACCTTTGCTAAGCAGGAAGCTGAGTTTAGAGCCGGATAAGGGAGGAGGCTGGGAAGAAGCAGATCCTGTGAGGTGTTGTAGTGTTTTTTACCATGGTAATGTCCTCCCTTATGCAACTGGCTCAGGTGTAAACCTTCCCCCCACCCCGGGCAGAAATCAGCACATTCCCATGTAGCTTTGAAGTTTTTCATCCCTTCTGATGGGGCATAACTGGCTCAACTATGTTGGTGTGAGAAAGAGAGGTCATGACTTGGAAGGGGTCATAAACCATCAAAAGCCCCCAAAGTGCTCTCAGACCCCTTCCTGGGGCCTTCCACCACAGCACTGTGCATGATCCACAGTGATGCACCAGACAGGGTGGAACTGCCCCCCCAGGGGAGGTACCTGGGCATTCCCACGTAAACCTGAGTGTACATTGAGCCCACTGAACTTTGTGCTTTGCAGGCTTTCCCCCACCCCTGATGGATCAAGGCAGTGACTGTCACTGCCACCAACAGGCATCAAAATTGCAGCAATCAAGTCTTGTAGCTGGATCCACAGGTGATGGGATCGTTCTACTCTTATCCTTCCTTCCTTTCTTTCTTTCTTTCTTTCTTTCTTTCTTTCTTCCTTTCTTTTTTCTTTTCTTTCTTTCTTTCTTTGTTTTCTTTCTCTTTCTTTCTTTCTTTCTGCGCCTTCCTTCCTTCCTTCCTTCCTTCCTTCCTTCCTTTTCCTTTCTTCCTTTCTTTCTTTTTTCTTTCTTTCTTTCTGTGCCTGCCTCCCTTCCTTCCTTCCTTNCCTTCCTTCCTTCCTTCCTTCCTTTTCCTTTCTTCCTTTCTTTCTTTTTTCTTTCTTTCTTTCTGTGCCTGCCTCCCTTCCTTCCTTCCTTCCTTTTCCTTTCTTCCTTTCTTTCTTTTTTCTTTCTTTCTTTCTGTGCCTGCCTCCCTTCCTTCCTTCCTTTTCCTTTCTTCCTTCCTTCCTTTCTTTCTTTTTCTTTCTTTCTTTCTTTCTTTCTTTCTCTTTCTTTCCTTCTTTTTCTCTTTTTCTTTCTTTTCCCTCTCTCTCTTTCTTTCTCTCTTTTTCTCTTTCTTTCCCCTTATACATTTTCGTACATGTTATTTTTATGTTTTTATATTGTTGCTTCTCTGTAAATAATTATAACCAAAATAGTTACATACCTGCTTTTCATTGCACATTGTTCTAAAATAAAGCCCATATATATGTATTTACAAACACTGTTCCTTCAGTGCCTTTTCACTCTAATCCACTCCAAGGGTTCTATTAACAAGAACCTGAGTTACCCTCGTCTTCAGGGGTCGGTTGTAACAATCCCAGGAGAATTTAAAGCTTTGCCTGACTTAAATTCAGGTTATTAATCTATTGTTAATTCCCTCCATGCACATAGGCAGGGCACTATTAAAACTGCAGTGCAAGGTATTATTAAAACTGAAACACTGTGTTTTCATATAATTTTTGTGTAGTATTAGCATAAATTGCACTTTACGTAAGTTCTTCCCAGATCACCTTGGGGTACCAAATCTGGCAGCCTGGCTTTATTCCAACTTTTTTTCTACCAGTGTGAATTCTTACTCTCCCTCAAGTCTTTTCTTTGCTATGTTTGTGGGGTTTTTTTCACTCCCCCTTCTCTCTACTTAGTTGTTCTATGATTGTTTTTTCACCCCAGAGAAATTTTCTTTTCTGTGAAGATTAAATGATAATTGTGCAAAAGAGCGAACCTTGCAAATCCTTATTGCATCTAAGTTCACTTGTGCAACTGTACTGCAAAATAGCCTTGCATTAGAGCCTGGTGTTCCTGCATCTCCTTCTCCATTGTCATTAGTGGGAACATTTCCTGTACAAGACACGTTTCACAGAATCCCAGAATGGGTAAGGCTGGAAGGGACCACAGTGGGTCATCTGGTCCCACCTCCCTGCTCCAGCAGGGCCATCCCAGAGCACAAGGCACAGGATTGTGTCCAGAGAGGTCTGGAATATACCCAGTGAGGGAGACTCCACACCCTCTCTGGACAATCTGTTCAGGGCTTGGTCACTGCACAAGGAAGGAGTTCTTTCTCCTGTCCAGGTGGAACTTCCTGGGCATCAGTTCCTGCGCATTCCTCTGGTGCCATTTTTGGGCCCCACGGAGCAGAGCCTGGTCCCTGCTCTGAGCCCTCCCTGCACACAGGGACACACAGGGATGGGGTCCCCTCTCAATTGTCTCTTCTCGAGGCCAAACAGCCCCAGTTCCCTCAGCCTTTCCTTGTAAGAGAAATGCTGCAGTTCCTTCCTCATCTTTGTAGCCTGCTGGGCCCACTCCAGGAGCTCCATGTCTGTCTCGTCCCGAGGAGCCTAGACCTGGACACAGCTCTCCAGATGTGCCTCACAGGGCTGAGCAGGGGGGCAGGATCACCTCCCTCCAGCTGCTGGCAATGCTCTTCCTAAAGCACCCTGATCCCATTGGCCTTCTTGGCCCCCGGGTCGCTGCTGGCTCACGGACAGGATCCTGTTGTCCAGCAGGATCCTCAGGTCTTTCTCCTCAGAGCTGCTCCAGCGGGTCACCCCCAGCCTGTGCTGGTGCCTGGGGTTGTTCCTCCCCAGGTGCAGGACCTGCATTTGCTCTGTTGAATTTCCGCAGGTTCTTCTCTCCCATCGCTCCGGCCTGTCAAAGTCCTTCAGAAGGGCTGCACAACTCTCTGAGGTATCAACCATTTCCCCCAGGTTTGAGTCATCAGCCAGCTTGCTGATGTAAACTCGATTTGTGAACTATAACTTTACCTGATACTTTTTTTTCAATAGCACTTTCGTTAGTCCCTGGGTTTTTCCAAGGTGTCTTTCAGTGAAGAAAATAGTGGAAGCATTCACAGCATTTCTTGTGGAGCTCTGCCTGACATTGCTTGCCTTTTGCAACGAGGTCTGCATTTTGGATCAAGGATAATGGGCTGTTTAAAGACAGGACTGAGCATCAACAGTCCCCTCTGGCTCTCTTTTGATAAACAAAAACTTCTCATCATCAATTTTTAAAACAATCTTACAAATAGCAGTCAGCCTCAATAGACATATGAGACCTCATTTATTTCACACTCCTTACATATGCTCTGTGATACTTCTTATATTTCTACATCGACTTAGGTCTATTTGGGAATTTTGTAGTATAGCATTATCACCAGAGAATTCTAGGAAATTTAAATTGATAACATTTCTCTGTTTTGAATGGTGTTATTATTTATATTTTTAAATAATTGAAATACCATATTTCTGGCAGAATTAAAAGACCAAAATACATAAAGTTCAGTAGAACTAACCTTTTGTTGTTCTGACTTTACGTTATAAAATCAAAGCAAAAGAAACCTTTTCAAAGTCTGATAAAACAAGGAAAACGTCTCTTTGGACGATCCAACGGGCAAGGTCAGTCCATGGTTTTAAGATTTTTTTTTATTTTCACCTTGTGAGCCAGGATAGAAAATCAGTGTGAAAACTCAAAGTCAGAATTCTTCCCTTGTGCTTCCAGCAAGTTTCTCAACAAACGTTTTGGCTTATCCTGCATTTTAAATGTATTCTAAGTAAAATGCTAAGAGGGAACAATTGCTTCACTTAACAACCTTGTTAAAATGTTACAGCAACTTGTCAAAGCTAAAGATGTATATTCCACTTATTGACAGTACATGGAGACAGCTGCCCTCTGGAGGGGAACTCTTTGCACCTATTTTAGAAGTACTCTAGGACGGAATTAATTATCCGCAGGAGTTTCTGTTATCTGTATCTCTTGTTCTTAATCAAGGGAAACCGAAGTGGCTGCCTGAGTGAGATGGTGCACTTCTGTGCGGTCAAACCGAGGTGAGATGCACCTCAGGTCTGGTGCAGCGAGGTAAATAGGTAACAAAAGCTTTTTTCATAGACTTATAGAATCATTCAGGTTTTGAAAGACCTCTAGGATCATTGAGTACAACCATTAGCCCACCACTAACCCGTGTCCCCAAGTGCCAGTCCACGTGGCTTTTAAATTCCTCCAGGGATGAGGGCTCCACCACTGCCCTGGGCAGCTGAGCCAGGGCTGGACAACCCTTTTACTGAAGAATTTGAGAGATTCCTTGGGTTTGCTTTGACATAAACTCTTTTTACATCCAGTCTGAGCACTGAACATGGATAATTTAGCCAGCCGAATGATCCAGTCAATAGGAAAAATTCCTCATCGGATAGTGACGAGTCTTGATCTTGCAGCAACTTTTAGCCTATGTGTTCCTAAAGACTTCAACAGATGGGGATTTGTGCCTGAAGAGTCAGCCTCGCTTGCTGTTTGCAAGGGAGTAATGTCAGCTGCACAAAAAGCAGTTTGAGAAGGAACCTAAAAGCAGTAATGCCTTAAAACCTCCCATAAGGGCGAGTGGAAAGTGAGCGTAAACACATCTGGGGTGGATTTTACATTTACCTTTAAATTCTGAGCTCCATTTAAATAAGAACGACCTCTGGAAAGGCAAATATTCCTTTGGCCTTCTGTGGCAGGTATTTCAAAAGTCTCTTTTCTGTAACCTGCCTGTTTCTGACTTGTAATGTAAGTCAATACTTTCTGTTTCTACCACGGCTCACAATATCCAGCAACCAGCTGTGAAGTCCAGGTGCTTTTATTTTCCCCCTGCAGAAAGGAAGCAAAAAAAAGTAAAAAAATCTTTCCAATTCAATTCTTATAGAAGCCTGAAATATTAAATCTAGTGAAGTTATCGTATTCTTTTATTAAGGAGGTCATTAGTTTCCTGAGGCTTTTTCATTCATCCTCAAAGTTGAATTCTGGCATTTACTAAATCAAGTGCTGGTTACAAATTAGGAAAGAAAGAAGCAAAATGAGATGCAGCCTGGAGTCTCTTCTTGAAGGCTGGAAGTTTAAATACCATTTTGGGTACAAAGCCATGCTGAACTCCACGTGTCATTGCCATTGCACAGCAGCTACGTATCTGCTCCTCCAGTTCGTGTGGGTCGCTGCCAACAAACCAGCACACGGCCCCTTCAGCTGGACTCTGCTTCAGCAGGGAACATCTCCCTCACCTGCTCATGTTTCACCCCAGTAAATGGAGCTCCTCGAACCAGGGGGAGGCAGAAAAGCTCAGAGGGGTTAGAATAAAAAAAAAAAAAGAGTGGACCTGTGATGGGATCAGTGGCGCAAAAGTGGCTGAGGAGGGTGATCTCCAGGGATGCAGGCCCTCTGTGATGTGCCCAGCGGAATGGGATCTGGTCCTCAGGCCACCTGGGACGAATGGGATCATTGCTGTGCTTTTCCAGTCTAACAGCCCCAGAGTAAAACTGACCACATCCACGGTTTCTGTAAGATGCAGGTGCTGCCACAGACATTACCACTCTGGCACAAGGGTGTCTTGAGGACTGAAATACTTGCTTCAAGGCAGAGTGAGCAGTCCAGTTTTAAAAGAGCCATGGAGAGCTGCACAGGAGACAGAAAGAACACAGTCGAGTTGCACCCTCAGGAGGTCTAACAGAATTTGGATCAGACCAGGAACCCAGGCTGTTGTTCAGGCAGGGAAAGGTGCAATAATAATGCTGTCTCTGCTGAACTGGCACGTGAAGAGGGATATGTGCTCCATTAATCTGCACAGAGCAAGCTCAGAGGAGGCCAGATAAACTAAACCCTCTTTCACCAAGGACCAGAGGCTGCACAAGACCCAAAGAAGCTCAAGGAGGTTAAAATTGCAACTGGCATCGGCGACCTGACTCCCATTCCAACTTGTTAGGCATTTTCAAAGAACATGTAACACTTCCCCAGTCAAGGCTGTTTTTATTCAAAGAATGACAGAAGGGGCTGGAGGGGAGCGCCCCACATTTCCCTGTGGAATCTGGACTCCTACCATGGCCTGAGGAACGTCTTCGACCCCAGCCCAGGGAAATACTTAACCTCCTTCGGTTCATCATAGCTCTTTCTTTATTATTTCTCTCCAGTGCTCTTTTAAACTTTGCTTTCCCTTCCCCTGACAGGCACGAGTTCCAAAAAAAATAAAATGTGGAGGCGTGGCCCTAGTGACAAATGCAGGGAAGGAGCAGTGGTACCAGCTCTTGGAAAACTAAGGCCACTTCAGATACCCTTTTTTATTCAGAAACTCTTGGTTTTCAGCTGCTGATACAACTTTCCTTTCTAGACCCACACAGTATTCCACTGGTTGATCAGATAAAGAAACCTTTTGTGTTTTTTAGACAGAGAATAAAGGTACCCACACCTGTCTAAATAATAAGCTACCAAATCCTTTGCTGTAAGGTCTATGGTGCCTGAAAATTCACTTTTTAAGAAACAGAAGTAAGCATAATAGAAGTTCAGCTCCAGGATTCTGCCATTGCAGGAGTTTTTGCATCAAAATCCCTGGACTAATGACAAGGCACTAAACAACAAAAGTGAAAAAAGAGACCTCCTGAAAATATTTAACTTATGTTCTCTTGGCAAGCAAGTGTATTCCTGCCCCAGGAGTGTCATGTAGTAAATAAGATATTTTCTGTTACCCCTGTAGGAAAAGCAGATAACTACCTGCTTTACAGCCCTCCCTGTTCTCGGGGTTTGCCATTTGTGTGCAATAAAGGAAAATGCCATATTGACTGCAATTAGTCTTTCTTTTTTTTTCTCTATTTTTCTCTTTTTTTTGATGTTTTTGTTTTTGTGTACACTCTGAAGAATGAAGAACATTTGTTTTAGAAAGGGTGTGCAATTTTGCTGAAGATCATTGTCCTTTGTCACAGAAATGGGTTTTTCCTTTCCACTCTCAATAATGAAAGAAAAAAAGAGTTTGTGTGTGCATATAGTGTTAAAATTAACCCTTATCCTGAAAAAAGTCTGTGAAAGCTTGACTGGTGTGTGTCAGCATAACTTCTGAGTGCCAGTCAGAAGTGGCTTTATTCTCTCATCGTCTTTTGAGGGAGGGTGAGGCATCTCTGGTCATTTCATGTTGCAGTGAGGGATACCATCAGCGGGGCTCCAGATACTTCAGATCCAGATTACTAACCCCTTCCCATTTGCACTGACCCCTGTCCACTGGAAAATTTATCCCAACAGGGCCTCCACAGCCAGCGTGTCCCTTCTGCCTGCAGTGTTCGGATGCAGCCTCTCAGCTGGATACAGCAGCAGTGCCACAGCATCCTCAGATCACACGTAGCCTGGGAGGGTGTGCTGGGAAGAGCTTCATCCCCCAGAGTCTGGGCATACCCAGGGATGAAGAGGATGCCCTGAACAGGGGCTGCTTGTTTTGTCTCCTTCCAGAAAGGAGAAAGTTTTGTTTAGATGAAAGGAAGGAAGAATCAAAGTTAGTTGCAGACCTTGCTGTGAGAAGTCCTCGTCAAAGTGCTACTTCTGACTAATCTAAATGGAGAGGGATGTTCGTAACACATAGCTGTAATATTTTCTGTTAAAGAATAGCAGATCTCCGTCTGTTATAACACAAGTTATACTTTCCAAGCTTTAAACCCCCTCCTTTTCACCCCAGGAGATATGAAGTACTCTCTCATTGTAAGTCAGGGACGGATCCAATTAGAGAAAATGGTCATTATTTTTCTTCCTTTACTTCTTTTCCTAGTCATAAAATTTAAAATAGTTCATCCAGAGCTGATAGTTATTAGATAGTCTTTTAGCCAGATTGTAGACAAATATTACTGTAGAAATAGAGTTGTAACAGTTTGAGAAGGGGGTACTATATTATTATCATCAGTTTTTTTGATATTCTAATTTTTTTTTTTTTTTTTTTTTACAGGGAAGAGAATGTTTGGAAACTGTGGAAATACATTTGTAGTCAACCTAAAGTTAGGAAACATGAAAGAAACCATACACACACTCCATGTACTAATCCATCTCAAAACACTGCAGAACAGGTACATGTGAGAATATTACAAGCAGTGACAGATATTGCAGATGCAACTGATGTGAGGCAGTTCGTTGTATAATGGGTTCATTTTGAGCTATTCAGTCAGCTCTGCTAACAGTATCAGGGATGATCAAAGCAGCAGAAATAGGTAGTGACTGCCATGACAAAAGGCAGGCCTGCCATAAATCTTGTTGAGATGCTGTAATGAAACAGCATCTAACTGGCAAGTACCAGTAGGCTGAGCCCTAAGTAATCTGTTAAAAACTCCAGATCCCACAGGCACTGCCATCAGTAAATCATTTAGGATGGAAAAGACCTCCAAGATCATGGAATTCAGCCATTAACCCAGCACTGCCAGTAATCACATCGCCAAGTGCCAAATCCACATGTTTTAAATCCCTCCAGGATGGTGACTCCACCACTTCCTTGGGCAGCCTGTACCAGAGCTTGATAAATTGAGGAAATTTTTCCCAATATCCAATCTAAACCTCCACTTTCACACTTGTGGTTGTTTCCTCTCATCCTGTCCCTTGTTCCCTGGGTGCAGAGCCTGACCCCCACCTGGCTGCCCCCTCCTGTCAGGGAGTTGTGGAGAGCCAGAAGGTCCCCCCTGAGCCTCCTTTTCTCCAGGCTGAGCCCCCCCCAGCTCCCTCAGCCGCTCCTGGTGCTCCAGACCCTCTTCCAGCTCCGTTCCCTTCCCTGGACATGCTCCAGCCCTTCAAGGTATCCGTGAAGCTCCTTGTTCAAGATGAGGCAGCCACATCCAAACTCACTTACCAGGAATGGTCCCTGGCCATCAGGCCTCCTAAAACTATGGTCACCCGCTGTTATTTTAAAAATTAAACTCAACTGTGTGCATCAGCAGGAGTGGCCATGAACACGAGGTCGGTGTGGGATTCTCTCTCCACCTCATGGCTCTCCCAGCTGCTCACACACACTGGTACACAGCAAAAAAACACCACCCCATCACCTCCCACATGTGTTGTGCTTGGAGCAGACTGACAAGGCAGGGGGGATTTTGAGTTTTTTTTGTGATTGCTCCTGTTGCTGGCTCATTTTCAAAGCAAGTGGCATTCCTCTGCTCCTCTATCCTTGCCACCTGTGTCTCCTTTGAATCCCTGCTGTTGTATTAATGCTTGCAAACTCGAGGAAAGTTTCACATCTGATCACCAAAAAAAGTATAACATCCTCCCTGACATGAAGGGCAAATGAAACGTTGATCATCACGGCTCTGGTGACAAGTGCTGAGTGCCAGAGGCAACTGTCACTTGGCTGTGTCCTGGGCTCATGGAGCACCCAGTGAAGCCCTGCTAAATGCCACTGCCGAAATATCAGCAGGAAAAAAAATAAAAAGAAATTCTTCCTTCCACAGGTACCTTTAACTTGTTGGTGGCTGTCAGACTTGCATTTTTCCATATAGAAAGTTCACAGAAACCTATGGGGAAAATGCAAATATATCTAAGGATAAGAAACTTTTTTTCCATCCTAAGGCAGTCATCAAAATGAAACTTTTCCCAGCTCAAGGTTTCTGTCAGATGTCTCATTTTTCTGCATTTTTCTTCACATGGCTGGCACTGTTGTTTGCTCTCTGTGAAGTAGGTGGGGATGCCCCACAACAACTTCCCAGTGTCCTTTCCAAAGTCATGAGTGGAGGGAAACACCTATTAATGAAAAACCCTGCATTGCACCAGTGTAGAACAAAACAAATACTAAGAGAATGAGAAGCAAGAAAATTCTGCTGATTAATGAGAAAAATTTTGATGCCAGGAATTTTCCACTGACACAAAGCTCTTTGTGAAGAGCACCATTCTTTTCACATCTTCCAAAGAAGCCCATGGGCATTTCCATATGTATGATTTACAGAAAAAACCCAGATCCAATAGGCATTCAATTAAATACTATGACCTATAGGTATTAGCCTAGATTTTATTTTGTTTTCTTATAATAAGTTCTGCAAAATAGCTTCCTCTAATGTAGGACAGGAGATGAAAAAACTGCACAGCTCCAATGTCAAACAGGACATTTGGTCTTTCCTTTGCACGATTGTGATAGCTGAATTCTACAAAAAGTGAACTCCAAGTAAGTAGCCTAAGTCGTTATCTGTTTATATTATGCTGTCATCCACTTCATTTTCCCAGTGATAATTACAGTGGTATCTCTACTGCTGCTCCAGCTACATAGGGAAGGAAAACATTTGCACATGTCACATCACCCATTATATCCAGAAATGCTGTATTCCACAGAGAATTGTGGTGTCTGAATGTCAGATCAATTAGATATGCTGAGACCTCAAGTCAAAAGTAAACTACACAAAACTGAGTTTGTACGGAGGAGTTCAGTGAAAACTAGGCTCACAACCGAGATGGAGATTCAATAACTTTGTCGTCTTATCAATTTGACTTTTAGTTCAGGGTAGAGGTGTAGGTGAGGGGAGGGGGGAAGCCTGGGAAGTATGGGGCAATAAACCTTTTAGAAGCATTGAGACAATGACAAGCCTCATCCTAAAGGGTTACAAAAGCCCTTTTTAGCAGATGACTGGCTGAATGGCTGTATCTGTCTGGATGAATATGCCTCACCTGGAAAGGCAATTTTAACTCTAACAGGCTTCTAATTATCTGGGGTTTTTTTTCACTTTCATAGTATAACAGCTATGGGAGGTAAGTAATAAAACCACAGCCATAAGCAACTATTTGCTTAAAAATGGTTAAATTAATATTCTGTGGGTTTTTTCATATCATCTGTTTCGTGTCTGTCTAACAAGACACTGTCACTCCAAGACTTGCCTTCTCTTCCCTTCCACCTTTATTCCTCTAAATTCTTCCTCTCCTCTCCTCTCCTCTCCTCTCCTCTCCTCTCCTCTCCTCTCCTCTCCTCTCCTCTCCTCTCCTCTCCTCTCCTCTCCTCTCCTTTTTCTTCTTTGTTTTCCAGACGTACATAAGGTTTATATATCATTCCATCAATACCTCGAGGCAAACTATTTGATGATTATAATAAAAAAAAAAAATCTCATTTTGTTTTAGTTTGTAGAGGGAGTTTCATTATTGCATGTCACTTGGTTACGAGATTTTATGGGACTGTAACTCCTAAAGGACATTTTAAACATACACTTTTTATGGCAACTAAACTCCACGATAAACGAAAGCATTAAAATAAGATATTGGAGTTGTTTCCTTTTGTCTTTGATGGATATGAATTGGAGACATAAAAAGTGTTGTTTCACCCTTAAGCCCCTGCAGCCTCCCGTTCCCTTTTGAGTGTGTTGTGGGCAGACAGATAAATGTGTTTTCTGTGTGAGTTTGGACTGAGAGGCAGCACAGCAGTGGCACCCAGCCCCACAAATGGGAGCAGTGACAGAGCCAAAACTTGCTCCTGCAGCACTAAAACAGGACTTGCATGGTAAGTCCTTAACCACAGGTTTTGCTTTCCTTTCCAACCCGTTTTTAACCTCTAATCTAAAGGCAGACAGATTTATTTTCACTAAAGGGAGCTACTTTTGTTCCCCGCAGTAAAAAAATACCTGTGCTGCAGCCATCCAGTTGGTGTTACACATTTGCCTCTTTGTCTCACTCACAGAAGCCACAGGAAAAACTTCCAGAGGCAGCCTTGAAAAAATATTTGTTCTGCTGGCGTCTGAACCTGCTAAAAGTTCTGGAGGGTTCCCTGTAGGCTTATCTGAATGACATTTGAGAGTGTGCTAAAAATTTAGAATAATTAACTGAGGTGCAAAGATGCACAAGTAAGCAAGTAAAAAACTTTCCTTTTTATACAGGAGATATAAGACATAAAATTCTTTCCTCAGCTGTAAACAGTGTTTATAATAGTCACATTTTTTTCCTGCATAAAACACAGAAATAAACAAAACATTGATAATGAGAAGGCTGATTTTTAATGAAGGTGGGTATTGGGAAAATCATAGGATCAAAGTGCAAAGAACAAATAGGAGAAGACAGCTTTTCACAGATCTCTTTGGAAAACAGTGTAACAGCTGGTTCTAGCTCCTTATCTTGCCAGACCTGGGGCTTTAAGGGAATGAAGACACACTGGGGCTCTCCATTTCAGAGGACGAGGGTAGTTACAGTGTTCTGAAGCTCTTTGAAGGTCCAAGGTTATGTACAACTATTACTTCATTTAAAATATCTGTTTTATTCCATTTGTTATTCCATTCTGAACTGTACAATGATTTGAACCGTGTAAATCTGCTTGTGTTTCCACATGAAAAACTCACCATTAATTACCCTTTCATATTTAGCTAGTGCCTAACGAGTGATGCTCAGCTGCTTACCGAGGTTAAATCATAACAATGAGGATTAATGTTTATACTTTAATCAGAATAATGACTGTTTCTGATTTGAAGTCCTCTGAAATCAGCAGGTCTGGTGCCTTTACTGAGTGTCTGATGAGTTTCAAGGCTGTCTGATACTATCAGCTGACAAGAAAGAATGGTTTAGCTGAGCTCACAGGAGCTTACAGACCAGGTTGAAGCAGGGAGAAAACTGAAGTTTAATAAGCAAGTAGGAGTGGTTCACAGAAAGCAAAGAGCATTGGTAAAAGAGTAAGAGAGTAGAATCACAGAATCCCAGAAGGGTTTGGGTTGGAATAGACCTTCAAGGCCACTTTGTTCCAGCTCTCCCTGGAACTTCCACTATCCCAGGCTGCTCCAAGCCCCATCCAACCTGGCCTCGGACACTTCCAGGGAGGGGGCAGCCACATCTTCTCTGGGCAACCTGTGCCAGGGTCTTATTACCCTCACAGGGAAGAATTTCCCCTGTGTATTTAACCAAGATTTCCCCTATTTCAGCTTGAAAGAGCCTGCAGCAGCAGACAGAGCTCTTTATAGCTGACTCTTAACCATAGCACCATCAAGGGAAGCTCCTTTAGTTTTGCAATAAACTTAGACTTTCAGGTTTGGTGATTTTTTTAGTTTTGCTTTTTAAATTTTATTTCCCTCCTCATTATTCTTCTCACAACAAAATATGTTCGGTACTTTAAACACAAAAAACTCACATAGACTATGGGAAAGTAAAAGCTTCAGGGGAAAGAAAACACATATGTAATCTTTCCCACACAGACTCAAACAACAAAAAAGGGAAGAAAAACATCAAGGAGACAAACAAGAACAAGTATCAGATGAGGGAAGACAGAGCTTTCAGGAAGAAAGTCATTCTGGCCGCTGCTGTGCTGGGACTGTTTCCTTGTCACATGGTGCTTAATCATAATAAATTAAGTTTTATTCTGCATCTTGCAACATGCTAACTTGGCTCAGGAGGTAATGGGAGGAGTCCTAGGTCGCCAAATGGCGTTTAACTGAGAACAACAACAATTTCCCCCCTGCAGGCTGGCATAAATAATGAATTCAAAACGTGCCTCTTTTGAGCGCCTCATTCCAGCTGCTTCTTGTTCTTGAGGCTCGTTGGGAGCTTTAACACCAGAAAGTCAGCCCTCCTGAAGCTACAATTATCATCCTCAAGCAGCAGTCCTGGGAAATGGTGAGCCTGATCAAAACAGCTTCATGTTGTCAGAGATGGAGAGCTCCAAGGGTTCCTGCAAAGTTCTGTGAAGCTCCAGCCAAGGTGACCCACATCCCACTTGAAGGTCTGTTATGGGATGGGCTCAGTTTGTCCATCATGGGTCTGAAATACCACCACATCTGAGAGGTGCCACATCTTCTCACCTTCCTTCTGCCAGCTTAAATACCAGCAGGGACTTCAGAGATTGAGAACCTGGGCAAAGATACACCAGGCATGTGAAACCGCAGAGGAAATTTAGGTCAGATGGTAGGCAAGGGACAAATAAAATCCAGATTTTCTAAGGCTACCTGTAGGTGAACATGGTGAGAGATTGCCTGGAGAAACCGAGGACCCTGCAGGACTGCAGTGGGGTATAAGGACAGGTTAGACAAGCACCAGTCAGGAGTGGTGTAGGAATAGCTTGCCTGCTTGTGAGCAGAAGGATTGACCAGTCAGTCAGACCTCTGAGGTCCCTTGCAGCCCTGTGTTCAATGAAGGATGGAAATTGTGATCTGCTTGAAAGCAACTCGCTCCCAGGTTCGAGTGGGCCGCATTCAGTGCCTCTTCCTGTTCCCTGGAGCTGTTCTGCCTTTGTCTGCACCAGGAGCAGGGTCAGATCCTTAACTAAAGCTGTGATTGGCTGCAAATATATTTTCCTGTGACTAATGAAGGGTCTGCCACTCGGTAGTAGCAATTTCCCTGCGGGTATCTTCACATCAGAAAAAAGAATGAGACCAAATGACTGCATAGAAGGCACTGGTGGGTCATTAAGAAATAGAAATAAATATATATGAGTATTTACAGTTGTCTAGGTTTTTGCCTGATTCCTGGAGACAGAGGAGGAGGTGGGTGGGTGTGTGGCGGGGTTTGCCTTTTGTCCCTACGAACTGCAGCAAATTACCCCTGTCAAAATCAAGCCTTAAGAGAACAGAGCACTTGAATAAACATTTCAATCCCTCTTTGTCAGCAGAGTGACAGACAGCCTTAAACGCAGCCTCGTGCCTGTGCCATAGAGCTGGGATTAGTGGAGCTGAGGCCCAGTCCAGTGCCTGCAGCGGTGGCTGTTGGAAGCTGCAGATGTTTGTTTTCTATCCTAAAAAGGGTCTCTCCTGAGATTTGCTATTAAGCCTGCTGGAGATTAGCTGTGCCAGGAAGGTCATCTACCAAAAACTTTGTTGTCACAGGATAAAACACCTCTCTATGTCAAAATGCTTGGCCAAACTCAATCCCGGCAGAACTTTGTTCTTTTTAGCGAAGTTGCTTCTGGGGCAAATATATCTAATTTCTGTTCTCCATCACTCTGTGTGTACTGCATTTATCTCACGTTCTTGGCCTGACCCTCATTGCAGTGGTGTCTCAGTGCTCATGAGCTTGATTTTCATTCATGCAGCCTCCTGCAAGGAGGAAAATTGATGATATCTGCAAAATGGGAGATGACTTCCCACGCTGCAATGGAGTTGGCAGACACAATGTGCCTTGCTTACTGCAACATAAATCTTAATTGCTGTGGGTGGGTGAATCACCCAATCTTCTTGTCCCATAAGGGTTTGTCACTTCTTCATTCTGAGCAGTCTGAGTAAAGACTGAGGGGTCCTGGAAGAGGGTTGCACAGAGGTTTGTTTTCTGCTGAGATTTGTGATGTGGCTGGGCACAGTTTAGGGGTGGTAATTAGTCTGGGGGGCAAAAAGCTGAACCCCAATGTCTTATCTCAGTAGGGTGTCCCTGCAGGGATTCTCTGAAATCTGTTACATGGAAAAATTGTTCTGAGACTTTCACCTTCGTGGGGCATGAATGGGGTTTCTCTAGTCAGATGTCTGTCTTCTTGAATATTTTTCAAACCTATCCGTGTTTTTCGCCATTTTAATGAAACTTTCCTGTGAGTTTGGGCCTATAAATATGAATGAGCTCCCCCGGGAAACATCTTCACTGCTCTCTTTAGGAAACAAGAGTGATAACCAGCACTGATAGGAAGGGTGCGACTTCTAACTGGCAAAAAAGGTGGCAGGCAAGAAATAATCTTCTTCTTCCAAATGCCAAATCCTAAGAGTTAAACTTCACTAGTGCCCAGCCAGAAAACACAAATTTCTTCTGTATAACTACATAGTTTTCATTGCCTTGAGTTACTGTATTTTCTTTTCATACTCTCCTTGCTCTAAGTGTCCTATGTACATTAACAGCAAAAATTAGGATAAGGCTGTTTTGGAGGGAGGATGAAAAATAGAAAAAGCATGTGAATTCAATTTATGGTCTCTCTGGAGATAAAGGAGACTCTGCCAGCATGGTGTTTAATCCAGTTTCAACAATACCAACGTGTCCGTAGTAATTCACAGAGTATAATGTGAGGGTTTATAAAGGTACTTTGTACTACACACTATATATTATTTGGGAGAGGAAAAATATTTCTGTTTTACAATTGCTTAGCATAAAAATTACATTGTTTTCCAGGCCACACTGAATGATCTATCTCACATTCTTTGATGTTATTTATTTTAATGGGGTGTGTTCAAATTAGGCTTTGCTCATCCTGTTTAGTAACTGTATTCCCATGACGTTCCCATAACAGTATGTTTGGCTCTTTTATGGCAGGGGAATCCAGATCCATGCAAACACACGGGAGAGAATAAAGCCAGGGATTGGTAAAACTGAGTAAGAGAAAATGGAGGCTGCAGAAGAGGGAGATGAGTGTCTGTACAGCTCCTTGGGAAGGGTCTAACAGAGGAGGGTCTCATCCAGTTTCTTGACCCAGGTTCAGGAGGATGCCTGGAGTTGTGTCCTGATGAGGATGTGGACTTCTCAGCGAGACCTTCCTGATTTAAGGGAACAGGCTGGTTGCTTTACACGCACCCAGCAGCTGCACAATGGCTCCCAAACCATGAGTTTATTTCCATACAAAATCCCATTTCCATAGTTCGCCATCCCCCAAGAATCATTCTGGTGATTCTGTTCAGACCTGCTGTTCCTCTGGGATGTGCAGGGGTTCAGCCCAGGCAAGCTGAAGGCCCCTGGGACTTGGTGGTGGTTGACCCTTCTGCATGATGGATGCACTGGCTGCTCCATCTCCGCTGGGAAAGCCACTTGGAAGCTGGCCTCTGGACCCCTCTCCTCTCCTCTACATTTTTTTCATTAGGTTTTCAGATTCTTAGCAATATGTTCATTGGCTCAACCCTTGTTAATGGCAGCAGGTCATGTACATGGACACCTAAAATTCGGAGGTAACCTTAGAAATTTCTGAAGCAAAAGGTCCCCTGCAGCATAAAGGGCAAACATATTGAAAAGCCTTTAGAAATGTCACTAATCTTAAGTACATAAAAGTTCTCATTTGAAATTCTATCAAATTAGGAAATGGTGTTGTATGCATGAAGATAAGATGATTTATGAAATATGTTTTGGAAACAGGGAAAGCAATCCATGAAATGAGGTTACTTGGTCTCATTTTAATAGGATATGAGGTTTTCTTGGGGGAAGAAAATCATCCATGCTTTTGAAGTAAGGGGAAAATTGCAAGAGAATATTCATGGAAGTACATAATTAAAAAAAATAAAACTATGTAGTCTGGAATTTTCTAGATTTAGGAATTAAGATTGTTGGAAATAATTTACAGAAAAGTCACAGTGCAACTGAGCACAGAAGGGATAAAGATGTGACTGTAATGTTGATGTGGTAGTGCAGGAAATTTATGACAAGGGTTTCTGCCCCAACCTGGTGATTCAGCTGGAGACAACCAGGGAGACTAAAGGGGAGGATTATTAGGCATCAATGTGGAGGGACCATGAAAAATGCCAGTATGATCTGTCAGTGTAAGAAGAGATAGAGAAATATTAACGATGTTGTACAAGGCACTGAGACATCTCAATGGGAGTTATGTGGAGATTGGCCATCTGTAATGGAGAAAGATGAAATAAACCTGTAACAAATGATGGGAGAGAAAAACAGAATGTACATGGGAACTGCAAGGGGATGAATAATAAGAGTTTCTGCTGAGAACACAGGGCTATATGTTAGTAAAAATTTGGTCTTGGCTGTTTTAGACTTTCACAGAATGATGGTGGACCGCAGATACAAAAACAAAATCAAAAGGTGAATGGAATTGCAGGATGAGTGACACAGAGTGTTTTTACCAGAGGTAGAGAATAGGCAGTATTTTTACATGAGGTAAAGGTTAGACCATGTGCTTAAAACAGAAATGGGGTAAGAAATCCAACACAAGAACAATAGAACCCCCCATTCATCTCTACACACTATACTATCATTAAGAGCACCCTGTGGCTGAACATCAGGAAAGGAAGAGATGTTATCAAACTGGAGGAAACTTTTTGCCCAAGAATAAATGGATATGAATGAGAGATGAATAAATATTTAAGTGTAATGTCTGAGGAGACTCTCTAGCTACTGGAACAGGAGGGCTATAGAAAGTTGCTCAGTGGGGGGTAGAAAAAGAGAAAAATCTTATTGGACATAGAATAGGGTTTGGAAAATTTGCAGCTCGAAACAAAAGCTGAAGAAGTTTGCACTGTTATTGAGCTTACGATGACAAGTCAGGGACTGGTGCTGGAGAGTTATGGACATCTCTCCTGGGGCAGAGACTCTGCAATTCCAAATAATCCTGGAGGAAGTGATTCAGTGCTGATGCCACACAACCCCTTTCCATATACTGAATGTTACACTATGATTTCCAATTAGTTCAGAGTTTCCTTGAACCTACCTTGGCCACATTTTCAATCCATGTCAAAATGAAGTGATATCAGTAATTCAGAATTGGATCTGTTACTAGATTTTAAATTTATATTAAGCTATGGTATCATTTGTGTTACTTTTTATTTGTTTGTTTGTTTCTCTCTTTTTTTTTTGCTCTGAAAGGGTCTCAGGATGCAAATTATTAATTTAGTTCAATCCCTTCAAGTTTAATTTCATTGCAAAGGCATTTCAGGAGGAGTGATAATAAAAGAGAAAGAGCAAAAGAATGAATTTTTTTCACCATCTCAAACTGTATTTAAGATGTCTTTCTTTACAAAATGTTCTTGGAAGTCTAAGAAAATAAGTCATATACCATATACCACAATGGATATTATCAGCTTATTACCTAATTAACACTAATATTTTTGTAAAGGTCTAGAAAATGGAATTTTAATATGTAGTAATCACAGAACCACAGGATTGATAACTTTCTCTCTGAAGCATCACTTTATTGCATTAGCAGGACAGCTTTAGAAAGAATAATTCAAAATCATGTCTCCTCTGACTTGATTTAAAATAAGATCTCTCTTATATTTCCTCCTCTAAAAAACAGAAAACAATAAATAATTAGGAATAATATGCAGTATTATCTGAAAGATAGAAGGTTATTTTAGTGGAGGAAAAAAATACCCTTAATCTGTCACTTTATGATTGCACAGTGAGTCCCATGACTTCTTGTGATTATTATGATTATCTGCAAAATTCTCCTTGTCCCTGCTTTGTTGCAGGTTTTCTCAAAAAGAAGCCACTTATCTCTCAGTGCCACCATTTCCTCTGTGTTTAAAGGATGTAATATCATTCCTTGCCTTGCCAGAGATGTTTTAAAGACTGAAGCTCTTTAGCTGTGGCGTAGGAGTTGGGATATATAAATAAATAAGATCTGGTGCAGCAGACTCAGGTTTGTGGCTGTGTAAAATCAAAGCTTCCATCTGTCAAGGATACACATTTCTGGAGGGAATGAAGTGCAGTGAGATGATGTGATGGTAGAATTAGAGTGATGGATATCCATAACCAAGCATACTATCTCCATTTCTGGCAAAGAAAAAAAAAAAGTCTTACACCCAGTCAACTGTCTAAATATAATGCTGATATCATTATGTAGTCTGCACCCACTGACAAATGCATGGCACTGCAGAAGCAAAAAGCACTTCAAGTAAACAGTAACACAATTTTAGCAGAGGTTGAAAAGTTAATTCAGTCCTGGCCTCATTCGTATTAATTTTTTTTTTTATTATTATTATTATATTGAATTGGTTTATAAGGTCACTATATAATGTTCTTCAATTTATTCGAGGTACATCACTTGACAATGGGAACCTTGAGTGATAACAGACCCTTTGAGTTGGGATTAATATAATATTATATTAATATAAAGTAAAAATTCTTCCTGTGATATAGCCACCTTCAAAGCATGCAGTGGTTTCTGCTGGTTTCTGAGCCCTGGACTCTGTTTTAGAGGGTTGTCAGTGTGAAACCACAAATTCAACTTGGAAACCAACAGAAAGTGGATTGACAGGTTTAATTTTTGTAATTATTACATTTTTTATAAATTAATCAGGTATGCACTACATATGCACAGAGAAATATTGTATGCACAGAGAAATATTCCCCCAAATTATGTGTGTTTAGGATCCTATAAGTGCTAAAAAAACACCCACCCAAAAATCCAAACCGATCACTAAACAAATTAAAAAACAGACAAACAAAAGATACCCCCAAGCACACACAGAACTTAGGGAAGGCTTGACAAAAATCGGACTTCTCTGATGCAGCTTTGTACGATCCTGTTTTGTGTATGTTGTGTCTCTTTATGCTTTTGAAAATGAAGAAATCACTGTCCCAGGGCCTCTCCAGTAGGTCCAACACATGCCAAGGGTTTCATGCACTTCTTGGTGATACTTTTTTGGCTGAAGATCTGGAGGGCCCAACCCTAGCTGGGTCCACATACTGCTCTCCTTCCAGGTAAATTTATTTTTAAGCTCATTCTGATTTTCACTGGATGGGTAGCCCCCAAGAATTTTATCCACTTCTTTTCAGATAGCAATCATCACTCCCAAAAAAAGCAGAGAGATCCTCTGGTCCACCTCTAAAACAAGAACCCACACTGCAGAAGTATCACAGCATCTCCCTAATTGTGGGTGCCTAGTGTTGGCACATTCCCAGAATAGCGATTACTTAGGAATGATTGGTTCATAATGCACTGCAGAACAGGTGAAGAAGCTGTCAGGTATTTTTTTCCCCTTTTGATCATCTATGGCATCTGGCAAAGACAGGATGCTAGTGCTGGCAGGTTATCCAGAAGCCCTGTGATGGTGGTGTGTTTCTCTTCTCTTCGTCTACTTGGAATTGGCTTCTTTAATAAGTTTAAGCTCTGATAACCATCCTGCAGCCAGGAGTGCAATTGTCACTGTCATCTCAAGGGAAAAAAAAAAAATCCTGATACTCAGTCTGAATTAAAAAACAATAAATGTTTAAAGACATTACAATTAATGAATAATCTTTTTTTTCTTTCCATGTAGTAATTATTTCCCTTGGGTCTAACCTAAACACTAACTTCTCCCTCCCAGGACTCCCAAGCAAGGTAGGCAAACTCAGACTTTGGTGCCTTGCTGGTCAGGATGAAGGATTTCACCTGGAAAGAGAAGGAGAACCAAGACCCTGTAGATCCTTTCTGGAACCGAAGGAGAAGAGGGCGTTGAGTGGGTGAGCAGCAGAAATGACCACGCTCTCATACATGCACTCTTTCCCACAGCAGGAACAGCCAAAAGTCAGAGTCTGGCCAGGCAGGTGAGGAAATCCTTTGCCAAAAAGCCTTCCACTATCAAAACAGCAGATGCACCAGCCTGGGGGTAGCAATGACCAATCACCTGAGCATCTCAGCCTGTGCTTAAAATTGTCTCAGCTCCTCCCTTTCTAGTAACCAGATCTGTTTTAATTTTGACCTTTCTTTTTATTTATTTAATTTTTTTTTAATCTTGTCTCCCACAGAGGTTGGTAATTTGTGGAAGAAGAGAAGATTAATTAACAAGAAAAAAAGAGAAGACAGGAAGTTCAGGCAAGACAGCTGAATTGTCAAAGACAAAAGCTCCAAAGCCCATAATTATGACGTTTTGATGCATTCTGTGCTCTTTTGTTAGAAAAGGAAATTAAGTTTGTTTTGGTTAAATAGATGAAGTGGTCTTAAGGAACAGGGTGTAAGAATAACAATTCTAGGTAAAATATGTTAATATATATGCAAGAAAAGAGCAGTAACAGTAGCCCAGAATGGGCAGTCATATATTGAAATGGCATGCAGAGTGTTGGCATTTCCCAGGTGACTTTTTGTGGATACTTGGTTTGGTTTTGTTTTGTTTTCTTAAGTAGAAGGAATAATTTATCTGTTGAAGACCTGGCTTTTGGCCTTTGCTCCCCTGCAGCAGGAAAGAAACACCTCTTCCACCTGCTTTAGTGGCACTGTGAGGCACAGGTGTCTCCTCGTTTGCTTGGAGCTGGCAGGGGAGGAAAAGGACCACTAAAATATGTAGCCAAGTCTTAAATAAGCAGCAAGGAGCAGACTTCGTGGAGGTGGACTGGGATTTGTCATGCTTCATTTCAGCTATCTCAAGTATCATTTAGTTTAAACAGGCCGTGGTCGTTCATTTAGCAGTCGGTGGATGAACAACTGAAATGTTTTGCAAGCTCCCTCTGAAAGGGATGGGCAGCTTGGTTTGGGGGTATCCTCAAGAAACCCAGAAAAAAACCCGTAGGTGATTCTGCCCTCATAAATCTCAAAGGAACTCTGAAGTTTTTCAAAACCTTCACTTACATGTCTCTTTTTGTTCAAATTACTGAGAAAGAAACATACTAACTTCTCTTTTGTCTTGTACTTTGCGTAGCTGGTGCCAGCAGCTGTGGATCGCCGTGTTCGTGCCTGGCCCTTCCCGTGAACTGCAGTTGCTACTCTCACAGTGACAGTCACGCTGCTGCTGCTGAGAGAACATGGTCTTTCCAGGGGATTTATCCAGATCCTTGCTCATTGTGCTTCCATGCATTACACAGGAAAAAAAGAATTCACTGGGAACATCATTTGTGAGATTATTTTTTCCTGCACTTCCAAGTTCTGCACAAGCCAGTCCTTCAGAAAACAAAGGTCTTTGTCTTGTCTCCGCTTTTCTCTTGGTATTCTCTTTATTATCTTGGTCTTGACCTCTGACACTATGAAGAGTATGAAACAATTTTTTTTTTTTTTTTTTTTACTTTGGGTGTATGATGCAATCTAGGTCATTGCAGCCTGCAAGATTGAAACATTGGGATCTCATTAACTCTATTTTATTTCCTTTCCTTCCTCAGTCACAGAAAATAGATTAATAGGGTAGCACTTTGCAGTAAGTGGACATTAATTAATGCTAAATTACACCAGAATTCCACTGGAATCACATATTAACAGTCACACTAAGTCCAAAAGAGCCCGCCATGATTAATGTTCTTGTAAGGAATATAAAAAAATTAATAACTATTTGTCACTTATAATAAAGTGTTACCAGTTAATTTTATCCCATTTTCTGTCCTAGTTTTGCTGTAAAATATTGATCCTGGAAGTTTAGAGCCTGGTATTTTACAGAAATGAGAGCCTCCACTTTCTGACCTGCTCAAGAGTATTTAGTGCCACTTGTCCTGTTGATACTCTTGGTATCTCACATAAGAAATAGAGCAAGTGTCTCCCAGTTTGGGATGCAGAACCTGGGCAAGAGGAAGAGTTATTTTAATTCGTGTGCCATAACTCACTCCTCAGTATTGGAAATTCAGGTCCTCAGACTATTCATTAACTTGACAAACACCGTAATGAGTGCAGAAAATGGCAGCACATAAATCCATTCCCTTGACAAAGAACATAATGAGAATGGGAAGTGACACAAACTAAATAGATCACTTTACAGTCTGGAGACTGTATATAGCTGCTTCTTGTGTAACCACAGCTCTCCCCCCTCACTTCCCTCTCTCCCTCTGCCGTTCCAGGGCTCCCGGGCACAAGGAAATGGTTTCAAATTGCACCATGACAGATTTAGAGAGGGTATTAGGAAAAATTTCTTTACTGAAAGGGCTGTCAAGCCTTGGCACACACTGCCCATGGCAGTGGTTGATTCCCCATCCCTGGGGGGGTTTTAAGGCCATGTAGATGTGGCACCCAGGGATGTGGTTCAGTGGTGGTCTTGGAAGTGCTGGGTTAACGATTGGACTGGGTGATCTTAGAGGGCTTTTCCAAGGTATGAAGGCATATGGCCAACTAATTCCAGCTCCTGGCCCTGCACAGGACCATCCCCAAGAGTCACACCATGTGCCTGAGAGCATTGTCCAAGCCTTCCACAGGTAGATCTTTCAGGGCAGGGGGTCCTTTCTGAAGCACACCTCGCCCTGGGCTTCCTGCCAAGACTTAAGTTAACAAAGATTGGTAATTAGTACTGTTATTTAATGGCACAGCTGAACTCTTAGTGTTTGCAAAATGCTTTGAGAACTTTACACCAAAAAATACGAATGTTAATTTTACTATTAATAAAATCAATTGCACTGCCTTTTTCCACTAAAAATTATCACAGCACCCACTAAAGGAACAATTTCATTTAAAACCCACCTTGCTTTTCTCAGTATCAACAGCACAGATAATTTAATATATTATAAAACTCCTTCTTGCTGCTGTAAAGTGAAATTTAAGCATTTATTTGAGCCTTTCTTTATTCTTCCTTTTTTATTTCTGTGGAAAGTGCTCACAGGGAATAACACAGCTTGCTTAACTGCATAATGCTTTATGCTGCAGGTACTTTAATTTTTTGACACTGAAACCTGAAAAAGTCAAATGTGTGAAATGAAGTCTTTTTCTAAGTATTCAGTATCAGAAGAAATTATCAAAGCCTGGGGAAATGGGGAAATAAATACACCAAGCACAAACAAGGAAATATTAAAGATGAATCCCTAATTTTGTCCCAGTGCTGTGCAAAACAGGCTTCCACCTCCTCTGTATTCAGTTCCAAGTCCTACATGACCTTCGGCTCTGAAGATGAGACTCATGTATTTAACTACAGTATTTTTTTATTTACTATACAAGTTGAGATGCAAAACACTTAATCTACATCGTAAAATGGAAAGTGGCTGAGTTTGCAGTGACCTTGAATGTTCCTACACTAAAAGTTGATCATTTTAAACAAGTGCAGCCCTTTGGCTGTGCTAAATTGGACTTAAGTTCATGGTATGTATTATTTTTCAAAATCTGACTTTTTTTTTTTTTTTTTTTTTTGGTGGGGAATCAGAGAATACAAATCTAGATGTTTTGCATGTATTTATTTATGAGTGCATAGATATTCTCTGGTTAAAGAGCAGAGAGGAGGAAATAGCAGTGGAAGGTGTTTGCTCAGTCCCTACTGACTTTCTGCAGAAATTGGATACTGAGCTCACTTTTCTCAAAAGCAAAGCACAGAAAACTGCAGCCAGAAGCATCAACACCTTCACCCACTAAACATGTTGAGGAAAGTGTTGATTAAAATCAATGATAAAACTCCTTTCACTCCTTTCCCTCTTGAATGTAGAGGGGAAGCAAGGCACCAGCAATTTCCTTGGGTGAAACAGTGAATTTCTGCAGAGTTTGTTACTTCATGTAGGGCCAAAAGTCCATGGCTGACTTTTGTATCTCCTATTTCACAGGATGTATAAGCCTTTATAGAGCTTATACAGCTCTGATGGTGTTTTCTTCTTCTTCTTTTTTTCTTTTTTTGCTTAAACAGAAGCCAAGCAAAAGCCTTGTGTTACATTGCTATAATTATGTTTTTACTAGAATAAACACAGACTCCTGGCCAAAGAAGACGAATGTCAGAATCCCACATTTTTGGCAGGTGTTGGCTTTCCTTCTCAGTGCGTCTTAGATATTCCAACATGTATCTTCCCGCTCACTATCCCTCTTTTCCTTTTTTTTTTTAAGCTTTTGTAATTTTTTTTTTTTTGTATGGCACTGGCATACCTTCCCCTACAGTGGTGGAAAGTGTCCTAGCTCAGACTATCACCTGGTCCAACAAACAGAAGGCTGTTGCAGCCACCAAAAGCAGAGGAATTACACGATGTGAGTGTTTTTCTCGGAGGTTGAGTTCATTTTTTTCAGAGTAGCTGGGAGAGGTCTGTGTTTCGGATTTGTGCTGGTGAGAGTGTAGACAATACAGAGATGTTTTTGTAATTGCTGAGCAGGGCTTGCACAGAGCCAAGGCCTTTTTGGATGCTCACCCCATCCCACCAGTAACAGGGCTGGGGTTGCACAAGGAGCTGGGAGGAGACACAGCTGGGATGGGTGACCCCAACTGACCAAAGGGATATTCCAGATCATGCTCAGGATATAGGGCTGGGGGAAGAAGGAGGAAGAGGGGGGAGCATTTGGGATGATGACATTTGTGCTCCCAACTCACCATTATGCAGGGTGGGCCCTGCTTTCCAAGTTCCTGCATGTCCTGGAAAGGGGTGGATGAATTCCTTGTTTTGCTTTACTTGCATGCTCTGTTTAGCTTCACCTGTTGAACTGTCTCTATCCCAGCCCCTGAGTTTTCCCATTTGCACTCTTCTGACTCTCTCCCCATCCCATGGAGGGAGAGTGAGTGAGGGCTGTGTGGGGCTGAGCATTGGTGGGGGTTAAACTTCGACCCCATAGGGACCTGTGTGATTCCCTGCCACACCTATTGGTGTCTAACAGCCAGTAAGGGGCACGGCAGCATTTCCAGACTTTAGAAGATTTGCTCCACCGTGCCATTTAGTCCAGGCTGTTTGTTCAAAATATTGCATAACATTAACATTTAACATTTAAAAAATGTCTAGGTGTGAGAGAGCAATGGAATAGCTTTCCCATGCCACCAAACCAGGGGACAATGGATGTGGTAAAGAGGGACATCAGTATATTTAAGGCAATGATTAGAGGCTACTGAATCCAATGTGATAAACTGAAATAGATTTATAAGGTTAATACCATTTTCAGAGACTATAGACCATTTTATGGGATGTGCTATATAACTTTTGTTCCTTCACCCAAATACATGATCTTTACCAGAGATTTAAAACAAAACACTGTAGCAATTGGATTCTAAAGGTCAATAAAGGAAGAAGAAAAATGAAAGAAAAAATCAGTAGTGGGGAAGGAAAAAAAAAGCTAGGGCATGGTATTTCATTCATTCTGTTTCTGGTGCTGTTGTTTTGCCAATTAAACTGCTATAAAGATAATAAAAAGAAAGCACCTGTGGAAAATGCAGGTTTGCCTCCATGAAGAAAGATATTGTGACTTCTAAAAGCCTGTAAAATTATATTTCCTAATAAATAAATCAACAAATGGTACAAAGTCACATAAAACACACTGCACATCTCATTAATCCTAGAGATGTTTTAGTTATCTTTTTAGGTGAATTAGATCTCTGCTGCACACAGTTTGTGTGCAAAATCTGTAAGCCACTCTGTGGCAGTGTGCTCCAGCTTGAGCCATAACCAGCAGTGGGGGCTGCACCCAGCTGGCTTTGGGGAACAGTGACCCGGGTGTGTTGCTGGTATGAAAATATGATTGTAATTAATAAGACTTCATGCCAGGATATCCCCCCCACTAAGTGGGGACATCTTGGAAGGTTACTCCTCCAGCGTGAGAGACTTCTTGTTGCAACTGAGTGGAAGAAATATTTGGACAATGCTCTCAGGCATGTGGTGGTCATTGTTGGGGTTTCCATGTGCAGGGCCAGGAGCTGGACTCGACGGTCCTTGGGGATCTGTTCCAGTTCAGCACATCCTGTGATTCTGTGATTCTGTGATTCCATTGTATGGGATCCTCGGTAAGTGATCAACAGCATGGTAAACTTTGAAATTGTAGATAGGATTGGTTATGCACACATAAACCTTTAGATATAAATCATTGTCCAAGTCTGGGACTAGGAATTGATCCAGCTGTACCCAGACTTCTGCCTGGGAAGGTTTTTGGAACTCCGGGGGATCCTTTCTGAGCCTCATGTCTCAGTCGAAGGGTCCCCCTGACAGTTCTGTCAGCCCTCGTCCTCCATGCAGTAAATAACCAAGTTTACCTTGCCATTGTGTCCTGTTAAACTGCTGTTGTATTTGCCATCAAACTGTGCTAATTTGCTGGTTTATATCAATAAACATATTGCTACTTGTCTTGTAATGAGTGAAGTGCTTCACTCCATCCGTGACACATGCTGAGGAAAGGAAATTTGCCTGAGGGCTGGGATTCTGCCTCCTTACGCCAGAATGATGGCAAGCACGGAGAAAACCAAACCAAAGCAAAGCAAACAACCTCATAAAGGAGAGTGATTAGAAAGACTGAGTTTGCTTATTTAAAAGTAAGAAGAATAAAAAGAAGTGAGATGTAAAAATGCAAGCTAGGGAGAAGCACAATAAGAAGGCATAAGCTCCTTTTTTTTCCTCTGTTTTTATTCAGTCATTTTGTAGCATATTGTGGTTAAATGTTTTGCACTTCTGTGGTCAGAGAGGTATCACAGATTTCTTTTTGCTCCTGTGATCTGGGGGGTACAGATGTGGGTGTATGAGAGCCTGTCCATTTTTCCATTTATAACTGCTAGTCCAGCAAAATATATTATCTTTGTAAAAAGCCTTCTCTTCTTTTTAGAAGAAGGAGCCAAGAGCAACCTATGCTATGTTTGACTACAGAAGCTGAGAGAACGACAAGTTATAGGAACTGATACGATGGATGTTGGTGTGTTGGGGTATGCGTGTACTAGAGAGACAGAAAGGGATGATCTTTGGGATAAATCAAAGTGGTTTCCTCTGGACATTTCTGAAGGTGTTGACATCTTTGAAAGGGAGTCAGAGAAAGGGCCAAAAAATTACCAAGGATTGAGAGGTTTCATTACGAAGGATGTTCTAGAGAAATTAAAGAAGTGTGTGCTGTGACTTCCTGGGACTTGCAAAGGCATCGCTTCACGCAGTAGAGAAAGAGTCCACATGAAAAAGGAGCTAAGAAAATTAATTACAAACAGGACTGCCTAATATGATGTGGAAATGATGAAATGGGCCTCTGGATGAAAATCTCACAGTACTCAAACAGCAGTTGGAGAATTTACTGTAAGAGAAAAGCACCACAGGCCAGCGGAGGCTGAAAGGCTCTGAGTGATGAGGGGAAAGAAAAGCAAGTGCATGTTTCACAGTTAAACAACCAGTTTGTAGAGATTTTCCAAATATTAGAAATGCTGCTTGCAACAGACACTGACCAAGTGGGAGTTGGGATCAAATATGCTTTGGAAAAAAGTGATAGTGCAGTGGTGGGAACTGTTTTGGTGATATGCTGTTCTTGTGATATCCTGTTCTCCTCACCCTTATCTTTAGCCATGGAAGTAAAAGATTGCATTCTTAAGAAACATTTTGAAATACATGATCTCCACTGGAACATGATCCTTTGAGATGTGTCTGGAAGGGAAAAAGAAGAGAAACTGAAGCTGTATAGGACAAGTGACAGCCACTGCTGGACAAGTCCCTGCAAGAACCAGGAAGCCTTCCTGAGGATATAAATGTACTTTCTCCCTCCACACAGATACCCACATCCCACAGACACACTGATTTTAAATAATTTGTTCTAGCTGATGAAAAACTCATTAGCAAAAAAAAATAATTCAGGCCAGTTCTTGTCCACGAGACATTTGGGAATGACATTCAGTGCAGCACAGAAGGCATTCATAAGTCCTCTGTGAAATAAAATCTCACTTCAGACCTCAGTGCACTGCTGAAGCACTCCCTACATTTCTAGCAATATCCACACAGATAAAGTAAACCCAGAAAGAACACCCTGAAAGAGCACACTATTTATATCTTTCCCAGGAAGAAATTAGCAGGCGTAACAACCTCCCCAAAGGTGGGATGTAAACAACATGAGAGATCTCAGCCAGAACAAGAAATGGAGTATCTGCCATCTCGTAATTGGAATTCAAATTTAATTAAGATGGAGAGAGAGAAATGCTCATCAACCTTTCAGTGAAATGCTGGAGCCCTTGGTGCAGTTGTCTAAACATAAGAAAGCAGCCTTTCTGAAATTGTAGTTAAACAAGCAAGTCTCTGTGTCAGAAAAATGACCTGTAATCTTAAATCTTAAGTTTATATTTGGATTTAAAAAAAAAAAAGGGTTTTAACTGTTGCTCTGGGCTTCTTTTATGTTTCTGTCTCCTGAAACACAAGGTAGTATTGAAATTGAGCATCCCAGTACTAAGACCCTAATTTTAAAAAATTAAGCTTCGGTGGTCAGAGACTGGCAGAGGTTGCCCAGAGCAGCTGTGGCTGCACCAGCCCTGGAAGTGCCCAAGGCCAGGCCGGATGGAGCTCTGAGCAAGCTGGTCTGGTGGAAGATGTCCCTGCCCGTGGCAGTGGGGTGGAATGAGCTGGGCTTTAACTCCCTTCCAACCCAAAACATTCTATGATTCTGTTTTGTGGTGTGTGTACATGGTGTGACCTGATCAGGTCAGACACAGCCAAATAGGTAACCTCTAGTGTTTGCTGAGCCCCTGGCTCCCTCTTCTTTGTAATCCAGCAGAAGGAGGTGAGAGGATTACTCTGTCTGCATAAACTACTAAATTATGCTATATTTCTTTGTTTCTCAGCTGTCCCTTATGTATGGGAAGGGACCAAATTTCAGCATGTATAAACATTCTGGCAACTCCTTTCTTGTCATAATGTCTCCCAAGGGATCTGTAATCCTCCCCTGCTTATTTCATGGACTCCTGGGTATGTGAGCTGTGCCTGGTTATATGATTTCCAAACAGTCTCTTATCTGAAACTGCATCTGCCATGAAACTTTAGCAGAGTATCTTGACTGCAGGTGTTGATGTTTACCACAGCACAGTTATAATACTAATACATAAAACTAATGCAGACCTCTGTGAGGGCAGTGTGTGACTTCCCACACAGCACACACAAAAGTAATTTCACCTTGTTATTACTTTCTGAAGTATATAACATCTGGTTAAGCCGCTAGATATGTATTTATAAAAGTATTTAGTCTTGATTTAAGACTTCAAGCAAAAGTGAATCCATCATGCTCTATGACAAAATGTTCCAGTGGTTTATAACTTTCAGTGTTAAAGAAGTGAAGCAATTTGTAGTTTGAATTTATCTTCTACCATGAACCTTTGAAACTCATTATGTCTCCCCTTTCTTAGATTAAAGAGCTGACTGTCAGTTATGTTCTCTTTTGCAGATTCTTTCAGATTGATCAAATCAAACTTTAACCTTTTCTTGGATAAGACTGAGAAGGGGCATTTCCTCAACCTCACCAAAAGGCCTTTCCCCCAACTTCCTGTCAACCTTACACTTCTCTCTGTGTTTCCACCCTTCTGTTGAAATGTTTTGTACATGTAATGTGCAGGGCTGGACGCAGTATCCCAGTTGTGGCACTAATGATGTTTGGAAAAGTTGCATGGTAATGGCATTGCATTTATAGGAATGGCATTACCTTTGTGTCCTCCCTTCAATGGGACCATTTGTTCCCCTTGATTTACATCCCAGGATGACCTGTGGTCTCTCAGACACAGAGTCATGCCCAGAGCTGATGTTCCAGAGCTTCATATGTCCTCAAACTCATTGCAGGGCTCCTTTTATCTGAGACACCATCCTGAGGCTGTTAAGAGTGACCTTATGTTTGCTTTGCTTCTGTGTGCTTGACTGGAATTTAACTAATATTTGTTAAAGTTACTACAACAGCTCATTAAAGAGGAATAAAAATCCCCATTGGGATGCAAAGCATTGTGGTTAAAGACCTGAATTTGACTTCAGGAAATCTGGGTATTATTTCAGGCTTTTACTGTAAACTGCCTATGTAAATCTTAAAAATCAGGGGGACTTAATATTCTCCTGCTCTAGTTCCATTATAGAAAATGGAGTAACAATTTTTTGACACCATTTATATTGTCTAGGCAACCAGTAAGCTAAAAAAAAATTGCAAGAGTGAATTACAGGAACAAAGTAAAAGACTAGAGAGGAAACTCAATGAAGAAAGCACATAAACAGAGCAAGAAGCTTCACAATAGCACAGACTTGGGAAAAGATCCTCCAGGACCATATATTTGAGATTCTTCTATTACATGTATTATAATCTAAATTTTCACTCACCAAACTCCATTTTACAATCTGTTAGGCTTCCCCACGTTTAAAATCCCTCTTCTGACAATGTGACCCAATGACCCTGGCCTAGGTGTCCTGTTTGCCCTTTTGCCATCAGTGCCCTTTAGCCTGTAGTGCTCTTTTGAGTCTGTGGTGCTCCCACCCTCTGTTTGCAAATATAAATAGATAGTTCCATAATGACAGTTCTTTGTGCTTGAAACACAATCTTTCAATCAGAGAGAATCACATGTATATATCACATAGATATACATATATCTATATATATATAAAAATGATGTCACTATATCTACTCAACTGAGTGCCTGGATGGATAATAATCAGGTTGGAAAGCAATATAGTAATGGTTAGTCTTGCCAAAGCTCTGTTTTCAGACACATAATTTAATCCAAAGTCAAGCCACTGTCCAGCAGAGCCCTGGGCTGTGGAGCTGAACCAGGTGGTCAGGGCTGGCCACGTGTGGCCGTGGAGATGGGCTGGTGACATCAGCTGAGTGCTGTGGTGGCAAATATGCATTTCAGTCACACAGCAAGAGCTGACGTCTATATTTTAAAAATATTTATCCCAGCTAGGCACAGTGCATAGTGATCAGGGTACAAATGAGATTAATTCCTCCTCTCTGGAGATAAATCCAGATAATTTGCTCTTCCAACAGTGCTCTACTCTCCCCCAGCCCCTCAACAGGCTATTTTTTAATTATTATTTTTCTCCTTCTTCCCTTGTAGACATTCAACAAAACAATTAAACTGTATCTATACATTACTGTAAATCCAATGTTGGGGCACTGGATTGTCTCAGGAGCACTACTGAAGTGTGGTATTAAATTTAAAGAAAGCGCAAATTGTTTAAAAAATTCCCCTTAGCGTGGGTGTCTGTGTGGGCTTGGGATACATAGTAATTGCAAAGAAAAAAAAATAGCCCTTTCAGTCTTTTCTTTGGAGGATTTTGGGTCCAAACAAGATTTACTACTGAGCTTTCTTTCCCACCCTGAACAAACATTATTAGTTGATTTATGTTCCTTTTAAAATAAATGATGGGAAGGAGCAAGACAACATTCTGTGAACGCAGGAGGGTGCTCCATTCCGCCCTCCCCAGTGCCACCCATTCCACTCACGAGTCAGGGAGACATGGGGGGGAGGCAATTCCACAGCACTGACAATGCCAACTGCCAAACAATAAAGAAATTCATCTAGTCCCTGTCTCTCTCTCCTTGTCTTTTCCTGCTCTCCTTGTAGAGATTTTCAACTAGTTGTGGTTCTGACTGCAAACACATTGCTCCTCTGGCTCCTGGAGCAAAGAGCAAGCAGGGAAATCTGCTGTTTGCCCTCCTGGATCAATGTTTGATAGCCCATTTTGGTGTTTGGCTGCTGCTGCTAACAATGGAAGCCACGTGTGTCCAGGTGATTACGCTCACTGCCCTCTGAGGGCTGCAAATAGAAGCAGCCATCTGTGGTATTTATTTCAGCAGAGTTCCAAGGGAGGGATTATTATTTTTGCAAAACAATGATTTTCCACGGAGTTCAGTGGAAGAAACCGGCTAGATGTCACTGCCACGGGAAGGAAGTCCCTGCCCGGGTTGTTGCTGTCGAGGTGGCTTTGCTGTTGAGAAGTGCAACACCAACAGGCCACATCCCACGACCTGCTGCCCCAGAACTGGCCTTTCACCACAGGTCTGGCTCCTTCCTTTCAGAAAGCTCTGGATCTGCCTTCCTGCTAGTGTGAACAGCAGCTGGATCAGAGAGAGCATCTCGGAGTATCAAACAGTTCCTACCTGTGGGGATTTCCTTTGTGCATGCTTGCCCAGTTTCAGACTGTTATAGTTAAAAATACAAACAATAATCAAGATGTGAACTTTCATGTGCTTAAAACATGAAGGCAGAGAAGAAATTAATTAGCAGGCAGTTCATAAACGTGACATTGATGAATTGCAGCAATAGCTATTGACTAATCATATATCAATTACAGTGGTCTAATCACTACAGCTACAAATCAGCTTAGACCTATCCATGGATTGATACACAGTGCGAGAAATTAAATCACAGACTCTGAATGGTACAAAAGTGCAGGCTAAGGTTTAACTCCCAGCTGATGCACAACTACCACACTTGATTAACACTAATGGAAAGCTAACTAGGTATGCCTGCAGTGCACTGATATGAGAACAAACTTCAGCTGATTGAAGACTCCCTCACTATTTATCCTGTTTTGGGCCCCGTTATTGCCACCTCATTAACGAGAAAGTATGACCCCAACCTGGGTGTAATAGAGCTGCCACTGGGGTAAGCAGTGCCATTTATTCAGCCACACTACTAAAGGAGCTAATTTGGTAAGGTTTATTTCTACAGCCCTATAGGACACCTAGTTTTTATTAAACACAGAAAGACACGGGGACTAATTTATGGAGAAATAATTCCTGTGGCTTCATTGAAGTGTTTAGCAGAATATATTTTGGAAGGCCTGGCCATAATTCAGGGGGGTAGAAAACACAGACTGGTGATGTAGGCACAGACATCACCAGAGACTAATTAATTTGAAAACAGCTGTTGAGCAGTTTTGGTAGAAAATTTAAAGATGTGGTTTTTTTCTCTTCTGCACTTATTTGTCAGAGATCTTTTAATTTCTGACACATATTGAAAAAAACCCTAAAATTGTAATTTAGGCACAGCCTTGACAATTTTTTAAAATGTATTTTAAAGTTTCTAATTTAAAATGGAAAATTTATTTTTCCCAAGAAATCCCCTATGGCAGTTCTTTTCTTTTCATTTTCATTATAAAGGAGGTCTGAGCAGTTTTGTTGAAAGATATGTTTCTAATTTGGGTTTCTCTGTTATACTGAGACACACAACTTGTAAGAAAACTGGTGGTAAAACAATACTTTTTCAAGGAAATGTTTGTCCTTCTGAGGAAGACAAAGCTTTCAACGTCTTAAAAGAAAATTACATCATGTTTAGTTCAGGCGTCTAAGGATATTTTAATATGTGCTTTCAGAAATATGTTCCTCTCTTCACTGCCAGAAGAGAAATATCCTCCTTTCTTCACTCTTTTCTGTCACAGTGAATCCAGATCGGATGGGACCTGGAGCAACCTGGGGTAGTGGAAGGTGTCCCTGCCCATGGCAGGGGGTTGGATTGAGATGAGCTTTAAGGTCTCTTCCAACCCAAACCAGTGTGTGATTCTGTGGCTGCCAGCTTCACGGTAGCCATGCCCCTTAGCTGGATTGTTTCCACTTGGTTTACATTATCTAAAGGGTAGTGAGATACCAGGAAGCAGAAACTCTCTTTTCCCCATGTTTGCAGGCAGCTAGGCCTGCTTGTGACTGCAAAACAGAATTTATGCCATGAAAGAAACAGCATCCATGCTCCATCCTCCCATTCCTGAAAGTAACAAAAGCCTTGTGGAACATATTGACTCACTGTTGTCAACATAATGATAGTGTTTGTAAAATAAACTCCTACCAAACACTCCAATAATTAGAATGTCTTTTTTCCCCCTCCCAACCTTATGTTCCTTTCAACACAATGACATCAATGTTCATTAATTCTATATTTGAATGTTCATCTTCTGTGGCAGCTCCACCAAATAAACAAAGCAAAACAATATTTAACAATAAGAAGATGTAAAATGTTTACATAGGAAGGGAATAAAGCCAGGGATGGCAACAAAACTCTTAATCAAACTCAATTACAGAGACCAGGCGCAATCTGCCAGAGCTGACAGTTTGCTGACTTTACTTATAGCGTTGTGTGAGGAGAAATCCTTCATTTACAGCCCTACGGAAAAGTGGTTGTTTAAATTGTGGGGGAAAATCACAGAGTGGGTGAATTTTTGTTGAAAAAGGTTTGATCATAGTGATAACCAAGAAACTGTGGGTGTAAATTAGAGGCAGGCATTCCCTCTGACACTGCAGTAGATATCATTTGGGTCAGTGGTTCTAGCTATGCATCAAGTCAGGAGAAAAAAAGTCAGTCTTTACTCCTGAGGAACATTTTAACAGCAGAGAGCAAAACCCTTCAGGAAAAAGCAAAACCTCTCCTGTTGAGGAAAATCCATATATTGGCAACTCGATAGGATGAGAGGAAATGGCCTAAAGTTGTGATAGGTGAAGTTTAGGTTGGACATTACAGAACATTTCTTCATTGAAAGGGTGTCCAGCCCCGGCACGGTGGAGTCACCAGCCCTGGAGGGGTTTAAATGGTGTGTGGATGTGGCACTTGGGGACATGGGTTAGTGGTGGCCTTGGCAGTGCTGGTGGAATGGTTGGACTTGATGATTTTAGGGGGATTTTCCAACCTAAGTATTTCTATGAGTCTATGATTCTAACTTGGGTTCTGTGTTTAACAAATCCATTTAACTGGAAATTTGTGGAAAATAGCTGAACAGTGAGGCAGAAAACAATGAATAATAATATTTTTTAATCCTCTGTGTTGAAGAAACATGACCTCCAAGAAGGAAAAGCAAAAAATATGAGGAATGTATTTTTTAGAAGTGCATGCCCCTAAGACTGTTGCTCACGTTAGGCAGAGCAGACGATCAGCAAAAATCCTGGGGGTTCACTGAGGTTTAAAAGTGAATTGTGAGTTTGACCCTCCTTAGACTAGAAACAAACCAAGAAAGGATATTTCTGGTCTCAAAACTGACCTTTCTTAGACCTGGGAGATTTTATAAAGGCTGTGCATCCCATACCCATTTTGGGTGGTGGAATGTGTTTAAATGGAATGTTACAGTATCCTGCCTGCATCCTACTCTCTAGAAAGGAATGATTTGTTTTTCTTAGGGGAAAGAGTTGATTGTTCTCACTTCTAAGAAGGCAATTCAAACTAATTATTTCCTTCACACCATGGGTAGATTCTGTGTTATTTTATAGCAGAAAGTGAAATATACCTAAAATGTAGATTGCTCTTTAAAAGTGTGCTTAGTGCAGTACACATAAATGAGAGGAAAATCTCAAGCAGAGGGACAGCTAGCTACAATGTCACATGACTTTCATATGAAAATCTTGTGTGAATATAGAGGGTCGACCCTTAAAACTGCTCAGTCAACTCCTGGTTTAGGAACAGATACACCTCCAATCACATAAGTGGTTTTTTTGAGTAGTCTTAAAACTGTCTGAATTGCAAATCCTTTTAAATGTCCATCTAAATGTCCAGGCTATGTGCCAAGAGGAAATCAATCTATGTGGACTCTGAAATCTTCCAAGTGTGATAAGCCTAATAGGAACATTAGTCCATTTTATGTTACCTCCAGGAGCTGTTACAGTGAAAGTCTTACCTCTTTTCTACTGCTTTGCATGCACTGGAGATTAATTTCAGTTGAACATACTCAAATCAAAATTAGTTTCTTGCTAGAACTGTGTGAGAGTCTAGCATCCCATTTCTGGCATGTTTTCACAGAGGAATATATTCTCTTGGAGAACGCCTGAAAAAGTGCCTGTGAAAACATGCAATTTATATGAGGGCAATGAAACTAAACATTGTGGGAATGCATAGTTGGTGATAGTTTGGCATATTTTCAGTTTCCTTCAAAAACCCTGCAAAAGCTTTTGCTCAGTTGCCCCCGTAACCCAGAAGAGAGTGCTGAGAGTTTCCCAGCTGCTCTTGCACCCAAGAGTCAAGAGACATAGGAAATTGTTTCCAAGAGTCTTTCCCAGTAGTGCAGCCTTGTTTGGTGATGGACTAGCAGCTGAAGTATATGTGTTTCATATATGTATTTTACATCCGTCACTCTGGCATACAGCAATTAAGCTCTGTTTTCTGCTCCGTTATTGTTACCCATGCCCTGTCACCCTTGTTCAATTTCTCCTCCCTTATTGCATCCTTTTGTTCTGGGCTTCTTCGCCCTCTTTATGAGGCCTCACCAGTCTGCCCTGAGCCGATTTGGGATCCTGTGGTGGCTCCCCTGCGGCTCAGAAATGGGCAGAGCTGGGATTGGCCATGAAGTGATCTCCCCACATCTGAGCTGAGCCCTCTGCACTGTGCTTTGGCCCTGCCTCAAGGTAGGATTTCCCATCCAGCAAAGGAGACAAAAATCACAGTGAAATTCCAATTAAGGGCTTTGAGAACACAGGTAAATATGGGAAAAAATTTCCATTGCTCTTGACATTTCACAAGTGCTTTGCAATGACACTAGTGCACAGCCAACATGTCTTTGCTTCTTGCTCAGGAGAAAAGTGTCTTCCAGATGGTTTCTTTTTATTAATTTAGAGAGAGTTAAGCTCCATCTCAGAGCTGCAGACAGCTGACTGATGGATGCTCCTGGAAAATCTGCTGATTGGCAAGACTGTATTTCACATTAGCTGTTTCAGAGTTAGTTTGGTAATTGGTTCCAAAGGAGAGGAGAAAAAAAAAAAGATTTGCACCAGCCTAGATGTAACTGATTTGCCTCATTATTTCTGATTTAGAATTGACAAGACATAGATCAGCCATCGACAGCTTCATGCCCCTAAGAAGGGCTGTTTCAGGCACTCTTGAAGTGCCAGGGAATCGTAGATTAGTATGTTTTAAGCCTTTTGCTTTTATGTTTGCAAAACAAATGTGAATTGGGTCAGTGATATACATGTGTCATTACCTTCCCCTACATCTTTTTGATGATTTAACTGAAGTGCTCTCAGTGCCTGTTGTCAGAAGATCAGAGTTTTCCGTGCGAGAGCGATGCCCCACATCTCACCCCGTGTTCCTCCTCCCTCCTGCCCGTCCTGCACGCAGATCTTTGCCTCCAGACAGACCCCAGACACTTTCTGAAGTGGTTAGCACTGGCAGCTGGCAATGAAGCTCAGACTGACCTCCAGAGTACTGTACTTTAAAATTGCACCCAGTACAAACTCCCCACAGGCTTTAGCAGAGCTTTTCCACTGCGATTTCTGAGCTTCAGAGCAAAGTGCACGCTGCTGCAGCTGGACTTGTGCCACACCCTGATTCAGCACACTTCCCCAAGGTCCAAATTATCATTGTTCTTGTATCTGTTCAGAATCTGGTGGAGTGTGAGGCTGATTTCTATACCTTGCCTTCCATATTAAACATCATGATTATGTGACTGTTACTGGCAATTCTGAGACAGGGCTGTTAAATGATAACTTTTCTACTACTGTTGCTGAGCTTTTGACCTATTTGCTATGGCCATCGCGGATGTTTAAGCTTTGCATGGATTCAGAAGTGATTTGGGATATTCATGAACGGAAAGCAAAGCTGTCCATGAGTGTTAAAAGACAGCACCTTCAGCTCAGACAGCAGCAGTCCACAAGAGGCTACGAGTCCATTGGAGAGAAAAAAAGCCCCAATTTGATTTTGCTTTTCTTATCTCTCTACTGCTAGATGCTGTCAGAGACCAGGTAGCATGCTGGGCAGGATTTGGCCTGAGCCAATTCAGCCCTTCTTCCATAGTTATATTTACAGTGATAATCAAGTTATCATTTGATCACTATTTGAAGGGATTCCAGCATCTTTCATAGTCTCATCAGCCTTCCCCGCCCCCTCCCCCTCCCCAAGGACAGCTATCTAAAAGTTAAACCACATTTGTTGTCAATAAAGCATAAGGAAAAAAAGAGACCAAGATGCTTCACTGGCAAAATGCTTTGTGGCAGCTCTGCTGTGCAGAGTGCTGTCACCAGAGATGCCTCTCCTGCTTTGGGACTTTACTCGTGCCCCACATTACTCTTTTCCCTTCTCCACATTTACAGAAAGCTCTGCCCTGCTGGTTTTGTTGACTAAGTTGTTTGTGCGGCTAGACCCAGGAGATAAAAGCAACAGCCCTTCAAACACCACTCCCAACATAATAAGGCTTCTTCCATGAAACATTTCATTTCTGATGGAACAATGTTGTATAGAAGTGAAAAGGTGAAATGTTTAATAAACCTTGGGCTCACACCACCTTTGCCAGCAGCTTCCCCTAGTACAGATAATGTGTATGGGTCAAATTCTACTGTTCCATCCTAACAGCATTATTAAAGTGAAACGAAATGAGATTTAAGGAAGGCCAGAATATTATTCCAATTTACACTGTGTAATATTGAATTTAATTAGTCATTGCAATGAAGCAAAAATATTTGCTCAGTCATAAGAGGGAGGTGAATCTGACCAAATGGATATATCATATGGGTAATCCATACATTTTGCAAAGACTTCACACATCTGGTTAGCCCCTCACTGTTAAGGTTCTAGTGCATCCTTAACATTCATTTCAGAAAGCCTGATTGCCATAAGAATACCTCATCAAATTTTAATTAACTCCCAAGATAAAGCTGCAAGGGGCATCTCGGGGAATCTTCTCTATTGAACTGACACAGTGGCTAAAAAGTAGAGCAACAAAATTCCAACTCTTTGAAGAGCTGTTTGGATTCTGAAAAACTATCAGCACATTTAAACACTTAATGCAGTTAATATGGAAATTCTGAAACATAGTTTATTGAAATCTTGTTTCTGTTATTATTCCATTATTCTAGCTACTTTTGTAAGGATATATCTTCTTCTGGTTTGGGGGGTTTTCTGGGGGGAAGGGCTGGGAGAGGGGGTCTTTTGTTGGGAATTTGGCTAATATTGAGTTGGAGGAAGGCATGAACAATTAGCAGTGTCTTCCTGCCTTCTTCAATCTATCTGAATTTTCAGGCAAAACATGTGCTTTGATGCGTTCTTTGCCCCTGGGAGTGGAAAGCATCACATCTGCCAAGGACAGCAGTGTTGGAATAGTTTATTCCAGTTGCTGAGAAGCCAGCAAGTTTTTGAAAGTTATAGAGCCATGCCTGTGGCTGTATATTGCATTTTTCAAACAGGATTTCCAGCTAACAGAGCAGCAACAACGAAAGCAAATTCACTGTTATGAGTGAATAATGACAATAATAACCATGAAAGCTCCATGTGTTTATGTGAACCTCTCCCCCCTGAGTCACTCCTGCAGCTCCCAGGATTACAGAGAGAACACCACTAACTCTTCCTTGCCACTTTCTCAGATGTCAGGGTCTTACAGAAAGGGATCAGTGAACGTGATAAATCAGTGACTCAGTTAGTCAAATCAGATTGGTAGAGTTTGTGTGCTGTACTGCTCTAGCTTCCTTTTTTCTCCTCATCAAAATAGCAATTCCCACATTAAAAATGTTTAATTTGAGATTATCCATTTCCATTCACAATTCTCAGCTGTGAGTGAGATGATTCCTGTCTCATCAAGAGTTCTACTTCACAGCGGTTGCTCTTGTGTATTTTGTGAACCCTAAGGAGATAAAGTTATTACTTTCAGGGTATTTACGCCTCAGTTAAGGATAGGTGTATCTTTCAGAGAAAGATAATTTTTTTTTCCTTGGAGAAATCAATTAAAATGGGACTAGAAGGGACACTGAGAGGTCACGTAGTCCATCTCCTTTCATAAAGACAGGGTCAGTTATGTCACTTGTGACAAATGCTAGTTCAATTTTTCTTAAAAATCTTCAGTGATGAAAGCATTTCCTGATGTTGGATTTTAAACTTCTTTGCTTTATTACTTCCTGGCCTAAAAGCAGTAGACAGAAAAAAGAGTCTATTTCTTTCCTCGAGCTTCCTTTTACCATTGAAGACTGTGTCCACATTTTCTCCTAATTTTTCTTTTCACTAGATTAAAGTATCTTAATTTTTTTGTAAACTTTTCTCCTAGGTCATGTTTTCTGCACGTGACCAAATCAGTCTTATTCTCTTTTGAGGATCCTTTACAAATGGTCCACATCTTTCTAAATTACTGTGTCTTCTATGCACCAGAACAGGGTTTTTTACTTAGGTTGAGATTGAGAGGCTTAGGGTTGTTCAGCTTGGAGAAGAGAAGGCTTTGGGAGACCACAGAGCACCTTCCAGTATGTAAATCAGCTCCAAGAGAGCTGGAGAGGGATTTTGGACAATGGCATGGAGTGACAGGACAAGGGGGAATGGATTTAAACTGTCAGAGGGAGGTTTAGATTAGATATTTGGGGGGAATTCTTCACCATGAGGGTGGTGAGGAACTGCCCAGAGAAGCTGTGGATGTCCCATCCCTGGAAGGCTGGACAGGGCTGGAGCAATGTGGCCCAGTGGAAGGTGTCTCTGCCCATGGCAGGGGCTCTGAACAAGAGGGTCCCTTCCTACCCAAAGCATTCTGGGATTCTGTGATAAATTCATCTGTGATTTTTGTTCAGCTTGTTCTAATACCACTTGGATTCCATTCTGCCACACCTCAGCCAGGGCAGATATCCCCTTCGGTGTGTGTGGTTCTGAGTTTCCATTTTACGTTTGACCTTCCTGAACAGCACTATACTTTTTTCCCCACTTCTCTCCTATCGTTTTGAATTCTACTCCTCTCCCCCACTGTTTGCAGGTGTTCACCTTGGTGCTCTGTGTGACTGCAATAAATATGCTTTCTATCCTTTCACCCAAACCATTTATGGAATTATGAATGGTGTCTGACTTAACACAGAATTCTAAATAGCCCACAGCACTGACTGGGGGTAGCTATCTAATTCTGATGCTCTGACAGTAGCTATGTAATCCCACACTCTGGAGGGTCACCTAGATAATGTTTCTCAAACTTTTTTCTAAGTCCTTCGTGTGAGAGGGTGTCAAAGCTTTGCTGAAGTCGAAGTACAAGACATTTCTTATTTCTCCCTTATGCACAAAGCCAGTTACTTTGTCACAATAGGAATCAGATTAGTTTGACGTGATTTGTTTTTGATGAACGTAAATTGACTGTTGCTCTTCTCTTATTATCCTCTAGGTGTTTACAAGCTTTTGAGTTACTTACTGCAGTATTTTTGTGGGAAGGTAGCTCCAGCTAAATCTGTACATCTGTTACTGTTCCCTGACTCTGTTAAAGATAAGCACTTCATTTTCTGTTTTCAAGAGAGAATCCCAAATTAGCAAGAAAAAAATCTGAAATTCTCCTTTTTTAGAACTTAACCACTTTTCTTTTTTTTTTTTTTTTGTTTTGTTTTTAAGGCAAAACATGAAAAATCCATTTTATAGCTGTTAGAATTTATGCTAGATCTTTCTCCACATTTGGTTATTGAGTGAGATGTTAGATACTTATGAAGACTTGTGTTTGAGGCCGCCTTATACTCACTATTATACTCACTATTATACTCACAGAATTGTAATTCTGTTAAAATATCACTGTCTACCACAGCTCTTCAAAGCAGCACAATGGCATCTGGACTAGAATTGCAATCGTGCTTCTTCAAACTCTTAAGACAAGGAAAAAATTCTCTCTGGTGTTAGCAGCATTATTGAAATGGCAGAGATAATCTGTTCCAACTCGGGAAGGAGAAGTTAATGATACATTAAATTTGCAGCTTTTTAACTCTGCCCCACACCTTCTGCAGCATTCACAAACCTTTGAGGAGCATCAAGTGGAAATACATAGCTCAAAGGGCATCAGACTGACCAAGTTTCAAAGTACTGTCCCCAGATCTCTTTCCAAAGTTTGTTCTGAAGAAGTTTGTACCTGGTGGGAAATAAACGAATAAGCAAACAAAGAGGAGCTGAAACGCAGAAGCAATCTAAAAAATTGCAGTCCATCTGATTTAATCACAGGCAATAACTCAGAGCTGTGAAAATACATGGACTTGCAGAAAATGGGACCAAAATGCCTTGTTTGGAACATAATGACCACAAAGTAAGCCTGCCACAAATAACCAATTGTCTCTTCTTCAGCTACACCATAGGATAATTAATTTAAGTCTTCCTAAGACACGCACTATTTCTTTTGTATTTTTTATTTGCTCATGAGGGTTTCTTCTCCTTTTGATTCACTTCCAGTTGTACTCTCTCCTTGCTCAATCTGAAGGCAAGTAGGGGAAAATTTGGTCTTTCAGTACCCTGTTAAATTACAGAGAGAGAGCTGTGTAGGTGTTAGCATTTCTTGGAAGCAGGGTCCCACTTTATTTATAGCTCTGCTGTTTAGCCTTCTGTGTCTTCATGCTGTGGTACCCTGCCAGAATGCCTACTGAATATGCAAGTTCACAGGCAGCTTCACTAGCAACTGAAAGCTCAGTTTATGACTGAAACAATCACACTGAGATTTGGCATGAGGAACAATTCGATGAGGCTCTGATAGGACTTGATACCCTATTTTGAAATTCTATTTTGATTTGGGACTATCCTTGACCTAGTGTTTGACAGGAGGACCTGAGTGAGTTGGTCCTGCTCACCAGGAATAAAACATGGTGCTTCTGACCCTGATAGACTTATGGTTAACACATTTCCCTATGGGCAACACTCAGCCACCTTAACAGACTAAAAGAGAATCATTTCCAAAATCTTCCCGAATGGGCCTCCTTAGTCTGGAGGAGTCCACAAGCAATACTCACTTTATTTCTGAAATGTAACAAAAGCCCCACTCCAAGCCTTGAAACCCCACTCCAAGAAAACCTCACCCCAGTCAGTAGGATCTAGATTTTGGTTAAAATATCCATAATTAAGCAGCTGTATATAAGTGACAACTTCTGTGCTGGGTAGTGAAGTTGTCTTTACAGTCAGTGGAGAGTTTGTCAGGGCGGTCAGTCCTGTTGAGTCCTTCTCTGCCACAAATCACCATCAAAAACTGGCTACTCCTCTAAATTCACAGAATCATGGAATCCTAGAATGGCTTGAGCTGGAACAGATCTTAAAACTCATCTAGTTCCATCTGCCATGGACAGGGATAGACCACACTAGACCAGGTTGTGCAAAGCCCCATCCAACCTGGTTTTGAATTTGTGCACTGAATGCCAATGGGATTGTGTTATCTCATTCCATTAACTATAAAATGGCTTGGAAATCTACCCTATGTACAGATGCTTACATCTGGAGGCTAAATTGAGCTCAGCTACAACCAAATCACAGCCTGAGTTGCCTGGACAACTGTACCTGAGAATTCACACAGCTTGAGCCAGCAGGTGCTGGGGTCCCACCTTAGGCTCTCTTTTAGGAGACAAAATATTTTTATTGTGGTTTGTGGTTTCCTATGCATTTTATTTTCCATCTGGCTTGTGTCTACATCCTATACCTGGGATTTCTTGAACTAAGGATGCTTCAGTCAGCTCCTGAGACTAAAATTGATGCCTCTTTTTGTGATGTTTTCCAGCCTGAACTTGTGGAAGCTTGTTCAGTGCTTTAGCATTTGGAGTGCTTAGACACAGGAGATGCATTTTAATGCATTGCAATCTCCCTCACATCCATCATTTCATCTGCTACACAATTTTACTTGGGTGCCACTTAATATTCCTCTCTGAAGCTGTTCGCTTTTTCCTGAAGGATACAAAAGACCCATTTGCACACGGCAGCTGCTTAAACACCCCCCCCCCCCCCCAAAGTTGATTTAATGTATATTTTACTAATGAAATAAAGTCAGCAAAGTGTCGCAAGGCAAAATTAGGGAGGATTTGAAGCAGAAACGCCGAGCAGCTGTCAGCTCCATCTGACTGAAGACAGGGTTCCTCTCCTTTGGGGACAGTGTTCTGGGTGTCCTGCAAGCACTCCTAGTCACTGTTTGGGGAGGGCAGGATGCCTTAATGTTTGCACTAAACTGTGCCTGCTCCTTCTGCCAAGGTGAGTGTCCCATTGCAGCAGGCACAGCAGTAACTCATAAAAGAGGCTCTCTCTGTATTAAAGGAACTAGGAATAGATAGAGACAAAGGGTGGTGGAAGTGAAGCACAGTTATTCTGAGCTGACAGGTGGAAATTGATTCACAAATAAAATGTTGCAAGGCTCAGTAAAATGGGGAACAAACAGTGAATTATGGGTTTACGGTAGAATCACAAGATAAGTGGTAAAGACAGTCTTGTATAAGGATCATCTGAAATCCAATGCAGGACATTGATTTTTTTTTTTTTATATATATTTTTTTACAATATATATGTCTATGTTATGGTTGCTGGTGTTATTTCTGCCCACTGCTATGACAGTATTTTCTTCTTCAAGACATTTCAGATATACGTGATTGTTGCAACCCAGTTCCTGGAAAATGATTGTTTCCAGATGAAGCTGTGTTTCAGGTGGAAAAGGTTCAGAGGTGTCATTGTCATGTCTTGTTTTACACGAAGATCGCAAGACCAGTAAAATAGTGTGATGATCAGTAACATAGGTCATTGTGGACAACTTCACATGATTTTCAAGTTAATCCGTGGTAGTTCCTTCTGCATGAGCTATGTTTTCAACCCTTGAAGTTTTCAAAAGACAAACTTATCCAAAGCTAGCAAACTGTGTCAGCAGTTATTTGGTACTTTTTCAGAAAGTCCACAAAATATGAATTTCAATGACTTTCGGCAGGATTCATGATTTATTATGACAGCTTCTGTACAGCTTTAGACTTGCTAATATTTTGTATCTGTACTGAAGTAATTCTTAATAATGACATGAATTTCCTCTTTTTTTTTTTTTCCTTTAGAGCTGGAAGAATATCTGCCAATAGTATGATCACAGACTAACCCTTTGATCTCTTAGTACCTTGTATTTATTATTCTACAAAACACGACTTGCAAATTATTCTGCGTGCCTTGAGCTTCTGGAGGGAAGGAGCCTCTATATTATCATGCTGTTGCTATTAGGAATCAGATGCTAATTTTTTGCCTATTGCTGTTGCAACACTGTTCTCATTCCCAATGCAGGATAACCGCACTTGGAGACAGTGTCTACTCTTAGTCTGTGTAGGAGGGACACCAGATGGATGTGACAAATAAATGGAGGAAGCGCAAGGTACCAGTAGCATGATTATGATTTGTGTAGTAAGTGGCAGTCACAGAACTCCCACTGTCTAGCTATTGTCAGGCATTTTGTAGTCATTATGGAACAGCAGGTAAATATTAATGGAAAAAGATTGCATACTGTGAGACAAAGCATTAGCTTGTGTAAGTCACGAGGGCTCAGCTGAAGTCAGCGGAGCCGTAAGATTTTGGACTAGCTAAGGAAATGGGCCTTAAGCCCTGCCTTCTCAAAATAAAAATAAATATCTTGAGTCTCCTCTGCCATATGCTCCAGACTGTTCTCTCTATAAAGCCAGTTCTTCAAGTGTACATATATTACATGCACTTAATGCCTGGGGTGATTACTCTTTTGGAGAAGGGAGGGCAGTACCCCTTATGCACCCGAGGGAAAGGTCTGTATCTGTGAGTGTCAGCAGTTCCTGTAATTACACCCACTGTCAATACTAGCTCTTGGAGTTCCCCTTTCAAACAATCTACTTTTGTCCCCCTTCACCAGCAAGGCTGAGTGTGACATCTTCTAACAAGGTTGGTAGGGTGGTTACGCGACTCAATTATTAACTCAAATGCAACTCGCGTACTGCAGCAAATAGAATTTCTTCTGACAGGCTGCTTGTCATATTATGGCCTTATTTGATTAACTCACCCCTTTGGAGGTGTTCATGATCTCATTATATCTTTAATGATAAAATTCCCTTCTGCTATGTGCTATTTTATATTATGTTAAAAGGAATTCATTCATTTTTTTGCTTGTCACTTGCATAATTGGATAAATATTTAACAGGGGCAAGTTGATTAAATTTCTTCTAAAACTGTACTTGCTACCAAACTGTAGTCTGGGCACCTTAAAAGTTGTTCTGTTGGCCGTAGGTGGAGCAGGTGGCAAATCCAATGAGACTTCCCATCTTGAAGGTCACATGAAGTCCTTCTGTTTACATTTATAAGGTCACCAAAAAAAAATGGATAACAATAAAGACCTTAACTCCAGTAGAAAATATTGGATTTGGTAGATTACGCTACAAAAAGTTTAAATTAGAGGGTGGGAGCCATTACTGAGGCGGCATGTGGCTGAATTCTTCAGATGTGAGAGGTAGTGAAACTCGTGGTTAAAATGTGAGATAAACAGAGTCACTGCTCTGAGTCTTCAGTCCTAAATCACAAAAGCCAGGAAGAGATTTCTAAGCTTCCCTCGAAGTGGTTTTAATTTATGCCAGCAAATACAAACTGTATCTATCCTTCAGGTCGGCAGGCCTCCTTCTCTCATGATGACATTTGGAGGTCCAAATATTTTGTTTCAGACATATCCATGGAACACAGGACTCAGCATGTTGTCAAAATTGGAAGCAAAATTTGTGTTTCAAGTACTTTAGAGACCTTGGCTGACTCAGGTTATTGATGTCAAAATGGCTGTTAATGCTTGAAAACATGGGCAAAATTATGGCTTTACAGGATTAATGAATTTCAAAAGTACCTGTGTTTTTATTTTTGTTTATTTTTTTTGTTTTTCTTCTCACTGCCTCTGTTTCACTATCCATAAATTAATACAATGTTAACTCCAGTAGATGAAATGTTTCTGTCATTTACTTTTAGATCTCAACATAAAAACCACTGGAGAAGGGCATATACATATTAAACAACTTTTATTTGAAAGGATTACGTTATGCAAAATGTCCACTAATATAATCACTGACATTTTATATTTTGACAAAATAGGGATAAGCATACATTTATAAAAATTGAAAACTCTAATTTGATTATTTTTACTGTTATTTAATTGCCTGCTGTACAAGGCAGTGACATAAAATTCCGGACATAGGATTTTAACAACTGTAAATCTATGAAACCCTAGGCTCCTAGATAATAAGATAATCAGGGTCTCAATAGGTCTTTTTGTCCATTCCTCTGCCCCAGGAAAATATCAGCGGGCACATGTTTGTACAGTCTGTTCTTAAAATTGTCCCGTGCTGGAGATTTCACAGCTTCCCCAGGCAAACACACAAAGTTTCCCCCCATCTTTGCCATGAGATTTGGTCTTAAGTCTTGATCATGCATAAACTCAAATAATTTCAGGTTTCATACTTTTTGCTCTCTTCAAATATAGTTTATTTTATAAAGTCAGGAATTGGAAATAGATGGATAGATTTGGAGGGGGAAAAGAGAAATAAAAGAAAATATGGATGAGAGAGATTTTAATGTATTAAAGGAAGAGTAAAATTTTCCAAGTCTCGTGTGATCAAACTATTCGAGACTTCCAGCTATACAAAGGCACCCAAACTCTTCACATGATGCAATTTCCCCACATGAGTCCCTGAATGCACATGTTTTTCTCCATTAGCTATAAGCAGAGATAGCTGAAGATGATGTCAGATGACCAAATTATACGCTTGAATTTTCTTGGACTCACTATACTTTTCTGATCTTTAGGAAAATGGTTTATTCATCTAAAGGCACTATTTTCATTCTGCGGTTCTGCTGGCCTCAGAGGTTTTAATTGCCAAAGAGTATTCCCATATTCTAGAGAATGGTCTTTTAAACTGTTTATTTGTAGAAGTTTTCCCTTTTGTGGCACTGACCTGAGCTGACTTGCAGTCTCATGAACAGGTCCCAGAATAGCCTGGAAGTTTTCATGGGCAGGAAGCCAATCTCAGCTGGCACTTTGCATACAGCCACTCAGTTTTGGATAGCAAGAAATGTTATTTGTGTGAACTGTGCTGATCCTTCCCTGTTGGTCTCACTGTCAAAGAACAGCACCAGAAACATCTAATTTACCAGGACAGACATAGCCTGTAGTACATTTGCCTAATTCCAAAAGTTCCAGGAAAGGCCACAGAGAAAGGTCGTGTTCGAATATTTGACACAGAGATCTATCCAAATAAAATTTATCCAGAGATCTGCACCAGCTTGAAAAATTTTAGGGAATTCATGATTTTGGGGGGAAGGGGAGAGGGTAAAAAACCAACCAACCAAACAAACAAAATCCCAATTGATTCTTCTTCTCTTTCAGTCATTTCACCAAATGGATTAAACCCCTTGCCATATGATTCAGACGGGCAATCACAGAACAGCAATCCAGACAACAAGCACTGAATTATTTTACTAGGGACCAGCCAAAGGCTGAAAATTATGCAATGAAAAATGAATAATGAATAAATTAATAAACAAATCTGTTTGCAGACATTAGGGTTGATTGCTGCATGATTTGCTGCCTCACAAATGGGGCTACATCAGCCCTGAGACTTGTTGTGCAGTAGAATGGTTTGGCCTTTGTAGCACCTGTATGAATGCATGTTGAATTCAGCTGCAAGATCCTCAGCTACTTCAGTGGACTTTGAATTAGGCCCATGGGACATTATTCATCTTCATATCTTCCTGTGCCCTTGGAAAGAAAGTTGTCATTATTTTCACTGCACAAGTGGGGAAATTGCAGTACAAACAGAGTATGGCCATGGTTGTAGAAAAGGTCACTGGCGCAGCTCATTGACACAGAACAGATGGAAAATGAGGAGAGTCATGTCCATGAGATCTAATTGCAATACACACAGAAGTAATAATAATCCATAAGAGTCTGGGATTGATTCATTTGATATTGGGTGAGAATAGTGGAGTTTTGAGGACAGAAGGTGAAGTTTGGAGTACCTACAATATCACATCAAAGGAATTATTTTTTAAAGAGCCTTTTTTTTCCTTCCAATAAATAATTTTTGAGCTGCAGTATGAGAAAAAAAGTCATCTGCCAGCTGAAATCCTGGGCACTCCTTTCCCAGACACCCATTTGAAACCAGTAGATGACAGTAGTACTATTTCACCCAAATTCATCTGTCCTTTCAACCTGCAGGGGCCAAATAGGGGAAGCAGAATAACTTTTGCTCTTAACAGATCAAACCAAAGAAAAACAGTGGTGAGGAATGGGTTTTGTGCTGCACTCTCTCACTCATTTGAGGGAGGGGAGATTTATTGACTGCAGGGGTCAATAAAATTGCAGCGCAAAGTGAGTTTTCATTCTGAGCCCTGAATTAACTCTATGAACTTTGGCAAGAATTCACTGCAAACAAGGTAGATCCCAAAGAATTCGTGAGTATAAACTATGGCTAAGCCAAAGCAAAAATAAAGGAGATAAGGGAAGGAAAACCTCCTATCCCTGTATGAGAAAAATCTGTCTCGTTCTGCAACTGGTGCAGAGGGGCTACAGCTCTTGGCAGCTGGGACATTCTCCTGTGTTGAAGGTGATGGGGAAGGGGTGGGAATTCAGCTCAACCCTTATTTTTCCATTTTTTGAGACAAAAGAAAGCATGGTCAGCACAGGACTGATCCTAAAACTGGGTATTTTTTCCTTGTCTTTTAAAATCATTTTCTTATTAAGGTTGGAATGGTAATAAAGATATGGGTCCTGAATCGACCACAAACAACATAGAGCCAATGCTTCATGAGCTTTATTCCTAAATGTCCACGGATGTGATGGAAACTGTCATAAACTCCCTTAAAACAGCAACTCTAGAAACAAATGTTGCACAAAGTCCCAAGAATCACAGAATATTCTGAGTTGAAAGGGACCCAAAAGGATCATTTCATTCCAATCCTGGCCCTGCACAGAAAAGTCCCAAGAATCACACCACATTTGCATTGTTAGTTGTTATCAAGTATAACAAAAGGAATATAAAAACCTTGTCACCCCTATATAGCAGAGAGAAAGTAAATTATCCACTACATTTCAGGTTCATCAACTGATCTCAATAGGATGCTCAACTTTGGGAGTCTCCAAGGACTGAATATTCAGATGATGGAAATAGAGGAGAAATGGCATAGAGAAACTCAGCATCTTTCTCAAATCAAATAATTTTTTAGTTAAAAAAAATATGGTCAATGCAGTAGAGCTAAATCATAATATTAATTGTTGCCACATAAGATATTTTCTGTTAAGGAACAGAAAATGGGGGTTCCTTCAAGACTTTTAAAGAGGTAGAAAACTGTATTAAAAGGGGTGATAGAAGGCTAGAAATAGCTTATTATTACTTAAGAGGCTGGGTTCATTCATTATTAGTTTTTTAAACAATCTTGGAATGAAGTACAGGAGATTACTTATGAAATTTGCTGGTGACATGAAGGAGGAAGGCATATTCAATGCAGAAGAAAATTTAGATACCACACAGAAGGAAATGGTTAATGTAATAGACAAGGGTCAATACGGTTAAATTTCTTACTACAATGTGGAAGCTCATGAGCAAAGGGAATAATAGCAAGAACTTCTTGTATGAGCCACTAGGTCTTCACTTAATAACATCTTAAGGGAGGGAAGATCAGGATATTATTGACAGTCGTAGGAGAAGAGTGTTCAACAGCACACAGGCGTGGGAAAAGCAGCTGTGATTGCTGTGAGGTTTCTTCAGCAGAGGCAAGCGTTCACTAATTTTTTCTGCACAAAATTGCAACGAGAACTCATCTGAAATAGCACAGACAGTTTTGACATGCAGGCTGAGATAAGAAGTAATAAACTTCAACAAGTTTAGTGACAGACCTGTAGAGAAAGAAGATCAAGTGATTTGTGAATGAGGAGGCTGGCACTGTGTCTGCACTGTATTTGCACACCGAGCCCAGCTCCAGGCCAACCACAATCTGTGTGGTCACAGACAATGGGGCAGCAGCTCGGACGTGACACATGCTGCAGCAAGTGGCTGTGTTCCAGTACAGATTTGATGCCTCAGTAATATAATGCAATAACTTGCAGCATCAACAGAGAGACCTGGCATCTCCCCAAAGTGAGAGCAAGGGGTGCTTGGATGAAAAAAATCTGACGCGAAGAGATTGCATTGCTTAGCTGACGCCAATGGGAAGCAAAATGACTCAAGATATTCAGGATGTCGTGGATAAGAAGGGTAAAGCCCTCTATTTGAGCCAAGGAACAACTCTGGCACCAAGTCACTTGTGTCCAACATATGAAGGGGCTGTTTGGATGTTGGTCTTTCCTGGTCCTGTGCTCACTTGGGAGCTTCATTTTTCTCTGCACTTTGAGTCCTATTGCAAGACATAAAACGTTGTCTTAGTATTCAATGACCTTGTTGGTAGATATCATAGAATGGTTTGGGCTAGAAGGGGCCTCAAAGATCACCTTGTTCCCCTCCCCTGCCATGGGCAGGGACATCTTCCACTATCCCAGGTTCCTCCAAGCCCCATCCAATCTGGCCTTGGACATTTCCAGGGATGGGGCAGCCACAGCTTCTCTGCGCAACATCTGCCAGGGCCTCACCACCCTCACAGGGAGGAAATTCTTGCTTACATCTAATCTCCCTAGTATCTAATTCTTCCTAATATCGAATATATTTTGGAAAATATTATGTTTCTGTGATTTCCATCACTTATGCAAGGTTGGCTGCCTCTTGCTGTTTGGCAGACCTCATTTGCTGAGTTGTCTCCACTGACCTGGCTGACAGCTGTGCTGACACCCTGGTTAGTGTTTCCTCCATCTCCAACCTGCTTTTGGTGGCCATGTTGGGGTAGGATAGCATGGGAGAAAAGTGGAAACCAGGACTGAAGTAGGAGGATTCCCAGTGCTATGTTCAAGGATTCAATTAGTTGCAGACATCAAGCAGCTGCCTCTCCAGAAGGGCGCAGCTGTTCTACAGGCTCTGTGTCATCTCTGTCTGTCCTGTACGGATGTCTTGTGTGCCCAAGACCACCTCAAACTGTGCCAGAGGCCTCTGGAGATAACTGAGTCAGTCAATTCTTCAATGTCTCAGCTCTCCATTGGAGCATCATTATGCCTCTGCTCATGTTCGATCCGGATCCTGTGTTTATTGAGGGAAAATCATCATCCTACAAGCAGAATGGTACAGAGACTGGTCTTCTTGAAAATTTAGGGTTTGTTTTAAGACATGCACACATTTGAGAAAGAAGGATGGGGAAAAAAAAGCCCCATAATAGGATTGGATAGCAGGACTTAAAAGACCAAAAGGATCTGAATAATAGAATAGGTCAAAGGCTTCAAACTTATAAGCCTAAGGTTAAATATGGCAGCAGTTTACATTCTCTGAAGATCAAACTTCCTAAATTCCTGGTGCTAGGAAGCCAAATTTTTGACAACTGACCTGTGAAGGACTGGAATTCAAGTCAAAGTCTGGAATCACCTTGGCATGGTGTCACCAATATTCATCACCTGACAGCTGTGAAAGCAGTCCATCTCACGCATTTAAACTCACACCACAATCAGTCTTCTTCTCTGAAGCTTTCAGGAAGTGCTTATTTGAGTGTCATCAAATGTATTTTACACTCTCTTTAAAAATTGGTTATTTAGTTTTAGAACTGGGAAAATGATAGGAGACAGGCCTGTGTTTTCTCTATACTGGTGTAGCTTTTTTCAGTCAATGCAGCCATATCAGCTTAGACCTGGCCTACATTCCAAGGCTGTACAATCTAATTACGAGCAAGACAAATAGAAAAAATAACAATCAATGGAAAGAACAGCAGATGAGAATAAAAATTATTCAGCGGTGCAGCTACTTAGATTTGTTATCTTCACGCCTTAGAGATTCTATTAAGTTTCCAGCACAGGCTGCCTGGCTGGGTTTTTTGTAGTCTACCATTGCACTAAATATCCAAAGACATAAAATGTACCCCCCCCCCAAAAAAAAAAGTCTCCTAAGCCAGAGGGAATAGAACTGTAAATGTGCAAAACTCTCTGTGTCTGTGTATATATGTCATATCAGTTAAAGAGGAAAGTATAGTTTCTTGATTGCCCATACAAGCTCCATTTACTAAACAGCAGAAGTACCAGACATACATTTTTCAGGGAGCATTATATTGGCCAAAGGTCGCAAAAACAATTTCAGAGGCAGCCTGCCCACATTAGTTTCTTGAGGTCTTGATTACAAATTTATAAGAGACATACCCCAGACATTGAGAGATGGTCTCAAAGATTACTGTCCTTCCTGCCATCTGCACACTCCACTGGGAACATTAGGAACCCTGTCCATCAACCAAAATAAACAGCTTTTCTCATGAACAGGCCCAAAGAATGCCCTATAAATCATATCTGTCAAAAATGCTAGTAGCATTGCAGAAGACAGAAATCAATCCAAAACTCATTAGTTCGTCTGACAAGTGCTTAATCTTATATTGTTTAATGCCAACCTGAACAACCCAGACAGAATGGAACCATGCAAAGCAGTGCCTTGATTTTCTATTATAGAAACTTTCGCAGTGATTATGGCTTAATCTTTCCTTTAGATCTTCTTCCTTTTAATGCTCCTTTTCTCTTCACCACCTGCCAGCAGATATTGACTCCAGCGGAGTTTTCTTACTTCTGCAGGGATAGATCCATCACGATTGCCTCATTGGATGGCTTGCTGGATTGTACCTCTACATTTTGAACATGTCCTCTGCTAATCAGGATAAGCAGTTATGTATTGGATTATATGTGGCGGTGTTTGAAGAGGTTGCCAAGCAGAATGGATATACTACTCACTTTTTATTATGTTTGTACTAAATCTTTTAATCTGCCAGCATGGAAAAAAGTGTGAAACAATTCCTAGATCACATGAGATAAAGGGGAAACACAAGTACTTAAAGAAAATGTTGTAAGTCAAGGTGTTCTGTTCATAGATTTGGGGGAGAAGATGTATTACAGTTCCACATGGAGCTCATATCTTGTGAATCTCTTAAAATATTGGAAGAAAGTGTAGTTTGGCTTCAGTGGCTTTCTTCAAGTTATTTAAATGTGACTAGGGACTGTTCTTTTCCACTCAGATCTGCTGGTGTGAAATGTCTGGCATCCATGCTGTTAGACTCCCTGATTCTCTAGTCAAGGATATATTCCCATTACTAATTCTGCAAGGGCTGTTTACAAGAGCCCTAAATGGCAGTGACCAAAACAAGATGCACAAGATGATTCCCACAGTTTTAGCAAAATGTATCGTTGACTTCCAACGTGGAGCTGAATTTAGAAGTGTATATATATGCTTGCTCTTTCTGTTTAATTTACCAGCATATGCAGAGCTGCAATGTCCAAGCAAAAAATCTCTCCTAATATAAGAAAATAAATTTCAAGAAGAAAGTCATTATTCTGAAATAGCTTTCAAAGTGACACTAGCAACATCCACACGGCATAAAAGCAGTGGGTTTGCCTCTCATTTGCACAAAGTACAAACTGAAACTTCAGAAGGATCATAATGGAATGGAGAACAGATTACGATTTCACAAGCTCAGGTGGTGAGCGTTTGACACACTGTTTGTCACAGTAATGGCAGGTGACCCTTTGGATCTGTGCATATCACAGAAAGAGCCAGAAACTCAGCTCTGAATCAAGGAGTGCATACAGCCAGTCAAATATAGAGCCAACAGCACCGCACAGTAGCTTCCTGTATAAATCCAGTGAAGAACCAGCTTGAACGGAACATGCTCCAGTCAGGCCACAAGGCACAAAGCTGGTCTGCCTTGGTGCAATCCCTCTGGATTCTGGAGTTTTCAGTGTGTGTGTTGTGGGACGAAGAAGTACCCCTGTCTTTTACTGTGTGTTTGTGAGTGCTGTGCATACAGCTTAATTGCCAACTGTAGTTACAGCAGGGATGTAATTAGCTTTTTATTCTTTTTTCTTTTTTCTTCTCATTAAAGAGTCAGTTCAATTCTTGAAGCACAAAGACCCCTGGTCAGTGATGTGCATTTTTGCACAAGTTAACTTCCCCCATCTCATGGACTTTGCTGAAGTCAGGCATTAGATCCAAATCTGGGACTGTAAGGGGTAAATAATGTATTCCTTTATTGTAGTCTAACTGCTTCAAGATGAATACAAAAAACCTTGTTGTTATGAGGGCTGCATATCTAAGACCTTATTTTAGGATTGTGGGGAGATAGATAAGAAGTGTTCTGGGACACAGTGTGGTTTGAGAATGGAAATATTGCTTTGGAACTCTTGGGGGGAAAAGAAAAGGGGGGAAAAAAAAAAAAGAGAAAGAGATCTGGGTAGCTTTGGGAGTCATCCAAGGGAAAACGCCTGAAAGGAGACGAAGATATAAAGGAGGAGATCCGTGCTAGCACTGGACCAGAACAGGGTGAAAAAGCATATTCAATTTTGACTTCACAGAGATTGTATCAAACAGCTAAGGACATCCATCAGAATCTGATAGCAGATGCTCAGGAATAACTTACAGCCTGTGCTACTTTAGGAACAATAAGTTCTGTAAATATATCCCCTGTCTGCTTTTTACAGAGCAAAATGATGAGAGAGAAGCAGAACAATACAATGGGATTGTAAAGTGCTGCAGCAGTAGGAGTTAAGGAAATGGAGATGGTGCCTGGTTTCTGTGATAGGCCCGGGAGAGCAGGACGACCCTGCTTGATGTAGCTTTTGGATCAGTGGGTGATTTTTAGTTCCCTATGGTTCCCCTTCTCATATGGCTTATTTTAAGAGGGGAAAAATGGCACTTTCAATTTAACAGTGTCTGTAATAATCCTCACAGATTTCACAGGTGTTGTCATCTCAGTCCTTTGCTCCAATGTCTTATTCCTAAGACAGCTTCTCTCCCATATTTCTCAGTTTTCATTTACAAGCTCTTTTCCTCAGGGTATCTGACTAGTGCTGTCCTCAAATTCTGAGTTACTATTTCCCCAGGCTCATGTCCACCACCAGCTCACAGCTCCCACCAGTCAGTAAGGCAATCAGCCTCCTGCCCCTGGTTTTCCTGATCAGAAGCATCCACTTCTTCCCCTTGTGCTCGAGTCTTACCTGCACCAGCATCTTGCTGGTGATGATTCATCCCCTTTCTCTACCCCTCATCCCTCAGAAAAATGAACAAAATAGCAAAAAGTGCTACAAATACCTGTGTCTTCAAGCTTTTAAATGTGCTTTGGTTTTATCTGCTATTCCAGTCTAGCATTTTTATGTATTCCCTCTCCTCATTTATACTCTTCCCAAGATTCTTTGCAGGCTGCTCTTTCTTCTCCCCATACAAATATCACCCACCTAAACTCTGACCCTTTTGAAGGGCAGATTTGCCATGAATTTGAGGCAGTTACCTGGAAGGGAGCAGGGAGGGCAAAGTCATGTAAATGTACAATTATCTTAGAGTTGGCATCCTCTGAGCAGTTCCAGATGACACAATGACTTTTTTTTTTCTCCAAATAATCAACTTTCACTGCATCTTTGGGGAGAACATCCCACTGATATAATGGATTAAAAGTTCATACAGGGCCAGTGACGACAGAACTGGGAGTGTTCAGTCTCAGCTTCTACTTCATTTTTTGCAATATACAATTTTAATAGCAACAGCAACAACAGCAAAAAATAAAAGTAATAATAGCACTTCCATCCTTGGAGATACTCAGAACTCAAGTGGGCAAGGTCCTGTGCAACCTGATTTAATTAAGCCTGCATTTAGTATCAGGCTAGATTGGATAATATCCAGAGGTCCCTTCTGACCTTAATTATTCTATGAATCCATGATTAGTAGCTGTTAATAGCAACGGCCCTGAAAATGAAGATTTGAAATATGCACAGGGAATGAAGTGATTATTTATATACCTTTCTGTGGATCCTGAACTTAAATTATTTACTGATATGTAGGCATGATGTTATTTAAATCAGGGGATAATTTCTTTTCCCAAGGGGGAGAAGGACCATAATTTTTCCTTAGACACATGCTCAAATGTCATGGAAATCAATGGATTTTGAAAATGTGCCTAATGCCAGGCATGTGTTGTGTATTTTCTGGAGTTGTAGCCTATGGTGGGGAAGCAATATTAATAACAGAAAGTGGCAGTTCCTGGAGATTAGAAAGAGATTACATCTCTCAGTACTTCACCTTGGGAAGTCTTTAACCATTCCTCAGAAAACAAGACCATTATAATGAAAAGTCTTCCCTTGTCGACCCTTGAAATCTTATTAGTAAATGGGATCTCTCTTTCCCCAGGGGCTTGACTGACTAACAGCAGAGGAGTGATTTCTGCAAGGTTCATGGAGGGAGCCAAGTTCTTATGTTGCTACCTGTTATTTGGGCAACAGGAAGAAAAAAGAAACGTGCCTGTGGATTCATGTACCGTGTTTCACTTTATGCTCCTCCATCTCCAGCCAGGTTCAAGAGATGTTCCTCTAATATTGAAAAATATTTTGGCATCCCACTTAGTAATTGAAACAGAAAACTCACATCTACTATCATTAGGCAATAATTATTTTGTTTTTCTAGGGAGGATTAGTAAGATAAACACTTCACAGATAAAGTTCCGGGGCTTCAGGCTAAGATATTTATTGACTTGGAAGGTACTTATCTCTTAGTTCACTCCCATGTAAAAAATATAATGATAGTAATTATGTTAAAAAAACAGATTACTTTTTAAATTATTTAAAAGTGCTCTTCCAGAATGTAACAGGATGATAATTGCTCCAGCAGCTTTTATGACCTCTGGGGAAAAAAATTAGCCACAGGGAAAAGGAAGATACTAACCTGCTCTTTATATTTAATTCTACTTATTTATTTAATTATTTTTAGTATGGCATCTTCATTTCAAATACACCTGGCCTTCGGGGAAATAAACTCACTTCTGAGGATGGGGAAAGATTCAAACTCCTTGAAATTGATTGTTATGCTAAAAGTCTCAAAAGAGAGAGTTATCAGAGAATTTTCAGAGCAGATAAAACACAGATGTAACTAATACTTGTAGCTCAGAATGTCAGTATTTCATACAGAAACTCAGACACCTGACTTTTTTTTCCCATTCCAAAATAGAACAAAATGTCACAGTATGAAGATTCTTGCAATGTTTTCATGCATAATGACAGTATTTCTTATTGTGATTTTTGTTTAGCTGCTCCATATTGTCATCAATGATGTAAAGTAAATCTTGTAACAAAGATTTCTTTGTGTGTCCTTTGAGCTGGATTTTGCAAATTTAACACTCAAACTTTGCTGGAAGCATTAAAAAAAAGTGTAATGTTTATATTTTTATATATCTATGAAAAATAAAAAAGCAATCCATATGGACATATATAGATAAGGAAGAGATCAGAGGACCAAGCTGACAAAAATTTCCTCAAAGGGACTAGAAAGCCTATAAACTTCCTTTTTCCCAGGACACCCTTCACATCTGCCCCTGGGTTTTATAAATTCCACCTATGCTTTTATTAAACATGTTCTTAAAGGAATTTAATCAGATTATCTCAGGTAGATGTAGATACTCAGCCCAAACTAAATTGTTTCAATTTGCTGAACGTTCTAAATAAATAAATAAAAATGCTGATCCTAAGTGATGTTTGCTGTTATGATTTGATTTCATTTCTGACCTGAAAAAATCAATTACTTCCACTGCCAAGTTTTATCCCCCCTTCTCCTCTAACTTCATACTTAAGTTAATGGACTGTAGAGTCAGAAGGGACCACCGTGTTAATGTAATCTGACCGCCTGCACAGCACAGACCATGGGAATTCCTTGCACTAATTCCTGCCTGTAGTAAAATACTTTATAAAAAATGATAAAAAAAGCCCTGAAATACAAACCATCTAGTGCTAATTCATTTTCATCTGTCGTCATAAGAAGCTCATTACTACTCTGAGTAACTCATTCCAGCCAGGCCCACCTTTGTGTGCAAGTAGGTGTGAGAATTTAAAATACATGACTTACTGAGCTAAATGAATTCCATTTGGGTTCTGGGTTTGGTGGGTGGTTTTGTCAGGGTTTTTGTGGGTTTTTGTGTTTTGTTTTGCTGTTTTTTTTTCTCAGTGAAGACAGGTTCATTTAGATGCTCTTGAGGAACATTAGCCTACTTTGACAGCTAAACCCACGGTGGAAAAGCCCCTGAATTCTCTCCCGAGCCTGACAGTTTTAAACCTTTAGCTGTTATTTTTCCTATTCTCTTTAGGCAGCAAATTTAAAGAACAGCTCTGCACAGGAAAATGCACTTTCAGAGATAACTAAAACTGGAAGCATTGTAGCTGTCAGTTTATACATTATTTACTGCAAATTTAGCCCAGATATAGGTGTGTAGCGATGTAACTACGCTGCTTCCAGGACAGAGAGTGTCTCTGCACGGCATTATACCACACTGCACAAATGTATCATCTCATTTGGAGGCAGCCCTGGCATCTCTGCATGGGATGCTGTTGTACCAGGCAGGCAGCTCTGCGCTGAGCAATTCAGGGCAAGAACTCTCTTTTCATTATATGCATGTATGTGTAACTGCCTCTCCCTGGGGCCTCGAGGTATTGCTGTGCTAGAAATAAATTACAATAATGAGTGAGTGACCTGGACACACACAGTCCAGGAATCCCTGATGTATGCAAATGGCGCTCGGTGCGAAGGGCTGACACTAAATCCAGGCGATAAAAGTTAACTTACAGTCCTGCCCTGTGCATTTCAAATTTTATGCCAGCTTGTTATGCAGACCGTTTTGCGCCCAACAGAAATAATAAAATAAATAAATACATAAATAAGTAAATAAATAAAAAATTATGGCATCCACCTGTTTGGTATTAGCAAAGGCACAAGAAGATTCCTGAATGCTCCCGGTAAACTGTGCCAGAGGAATGCTCTGACCGTAAACCCCACTGACAGACACTGAGCAAATTACTCCATTCCAAACAGTCAGCCATATATTTGCAAAACTCTCTGCTCGTCAATTTTACAGCACGCCCAGCTCGGAGACTTTGGGCAATAATCATGCAGCAGCTGAGCACATGGAAGGGCTGGGATAAAGCCAGAGGGGCTGAAGGGGCTTTGTGTTATTGTAGGGCTGCAGAGGAGTTGGAAACGTGGGGGTACCAGCAACATCACCTGCCCAAAGTCCTCCAAGTGCAACACTTCTTCTTTTTTGTTCTTGGAACTGGGTTGAAACTTACAGCCCTTCAAAGCAGAGTTTGCAGTTTCAGTTCTAATGATGATTGAAGGAGGTAATTGAATTTCCTGGGATTATTGGGAACGCTGGCTGTCTTTCACCCCATTTTTTGCAAATTACAAGCTGGTAGTTTCTGATGCACAGTTGGATGTTCAAAGTCCTGTGATATTATTATAAGATCTATGAGCTGCAGTGTGTTGGACTCCTCTCTACTTGTTTGTTTACCAAGAAAAATAAAACCAAAACCTACAAAATACTATTACAGCAAAATCACACATATTTTTTTCAAATGAGTTGAACAAGAACAAAGGGAGAAGCAGTAATGATCTGCAGGAATCACACATTCACATGATAAGTGTCTGCTACAGGTCCCCTTGGCAACCTTTTCACAAATAATTTGTTGTGGGGTTTGAATATTTTTTTAAAAAATTTTTACAGGCCCAAATGTATAGAAAACCATTAAGAACTGTTTCTCCATGTTAAACAAACACTCAGGTCAGACTTTTATCCATCAGACAAAGTTGAGGCTGCCTCTATCCAAAGATTGTCTGGGAGCATCTTTTTTTCATGCCTTTTCGTAAGAAGCATTTTAATTCTGATGTTAACAGGAATGGTCAATCATTCCAGGGCTTGTACTTTGCATTTTGGACCAATTATCCTACTGTGCTGAGAGTACTTATGGTGATAAAATCCTGGTGTACACCAAAGAGCCCCCCATAAGGGTTTGCTGCAGAGGGAAGAAGATGCTGAAGAGATGAAGCAGAATAAAAGTCACCTCCTCTGCCACATGGGAGCCATTTGCTGGTCAGGAATCACTGGTTTTCAAGTCAGGAATCAGTATTTTCAACTTGTGGTGGTCAAAAATGCAATCTGTGCCTGTGGCTGAAGGGTAGGAGATACTGTTTATACTACTTCCTGGATAATTGCCAGCCCTCTGAGTTAAAATTCACAACTTTGGCTTGGAAAATCAGAGGCTTTTAAAAACCCATGCTTTGCTAACTAACTAGGGCAGGGAGAGATTCCTAATTTGCCAACATTAAGATTTTGCAGACAAAAAAATAAATCTGTCCTTCTTTTAAATCATAAGGTAAATTTTGGCTAATTGAACAGCTTTAAAATGCTATTTTTTCTCTTCTCAGTCTACAGAGATCATCTTAAATTGCATAATTGTGCCTTTTCACACGCATATATATGTATTTTACAGGAAATGCAAAGGGTTAGAACCAACTTGAAATCCTGACTGAAGATAGAAATCACTTTCGTAAAAAATACTGATGAAACATTCATCTTAAAATGATGATTCAAGCTCCCCAGTAACTGAAATAGGAATCAGACCTTTTAAAAGAATTCAACCCTGGCTCTTTGCATTATTATCTGAAAATATCATATTATTATATTACTCTTCACAAAGTGTCTGTTCCTGCTCTGCTGCAGAAATCCATTCTTTAGCCTTTCAAACACGGTGTTTGTGTTCTTATCCAACAGAAGCTGCTCCACAGCCCTACAGCAGACCCCATAGGAATCATTGAATGGGAAGAGATAAGCCCAGTTCCCCTGTCGAGCTGTGAGTGGATCTCACTGTCTTCTGGTGAGACCCAGCATGATTCAGGGTGGCCTCATTTTTCATTAGAAGGAAGATGCAAGGGATTCCTGGGGTGAGAGCACGAAGAATAATTACTCACATCCAAAGGATTAAGGGGGTACCAAGCAGGAATGTAGGGTGCTATGAGGAATGTGGTAACTTCTGCATCTCCTTAGCAAAGCATCCTCTTTTCTTTGGCTTTATGCTAGAGCTCATCAAGATCCTCAATCCTGTCAAGACATCAAAAATCCTTTGTATTTTTTAATTCATTATTCTGGGTGTTTGAAGCTTTTCTGTAGATGTTGTAGACTAAAATGCAATGAGACCCTAACCAGAAGCCTTTGAGGTGAGAAAGAAAGCAGATGAGCACTCCTGGTGGACATCCCAAACTAATCAGCATCAGTGCCTCGTGGGCAGGGTTTTGGAGTTCTCAAGCAGAGCAGGGTGTTGTCAGATGAAGGAGAGGTGTGAGGAGGGAGGCAGAGAACCTGATGTGCACATCTCCTCAGTCAGCCTTGACTGGAGTTTCCCTGACTCAGCAAGCAGACACTAGAGATCTACTTAACTGCAGGCAGCTCTTGGAAACTCAGTGGGGCTGTGTGTGATGGAAGCCTCACCCACCTGCACCCAGCCTGAGAGGGGGCTGTGGCTCCCTCAGCCTTCCAACAACAGGACCAGTCTGCTCCTTTTCCACCTGCAGTTCTGTGAGGTCATGCCTGTGCTGCAAATTAATTGAAAGAGGGAGCGTCATGCACGGAATGCCCTTCTAAACAGGGAGCTTTTATGCTGCCTGTGGTAAGTTTGAAGTCCTCTTCCAGAACATCCCAGTCCACAATGCCATCACAAAGTCAAGTCTGGCCCGTGTGGCCAGATGCAGAGGCTCAGATGCAGGGCTACAGCTGGGAAAAGAGGTGCATTTCTGTGTGTCAGCTCTCCCCAGAACATGGGAGTGGAAGCCACGAGGGACGTGATGTGGGATCCAGCTAAATGACTCAGGTGTTCAGTCCTGAATCACGGCTGCAGCACTGGAAAACTAGGATGACTACCGATATATTTTTAAACTTTGAGAAATAACACACTTAATACAGGAATCAGTCCTTACTACCATCCAGCTCCTTGCTGCAAAGTTATTGCAGCTGAAGACGAGACAATACAACGATTGAGCAGTGGGCACTTAGGTAACAGCAAAATAATTGTGATCAGTGTGATAAGTCCTGCTGAAATAACTCCTACTTTCTCACTCCTTTCAAAGATAAAGACTGTATGATAAGAAGGCAGCCAGGAAAGCTAAATTTATTTTGCTGGCTAGAATTACCTGTAATTTATTCCTGAAAAGTACAGAGAACATGCTGATATTGCAGTGGAGAGTGAGGAGGGGAGAAAACCTGCCAAGCTCCCTGCATGTTTCCTATGCCTTCCTAAGGTTTTCCTGCAGGGGCTGAAATCACAGACTTGGTGTACAAGGTGTATGGGAGCACTTTGGATAATGGCATTGCTGAAGCCAGATTTGCACTTCCCACATCAAAGTGAAGGGCTGGATTCTGTTTCAGGGGCTGCTGCTGCTGCTAATAGTATGTGGATAAAACGTATGTTCATGATCAAGAATCTGTGCTTACACTGAATAATGCAGTTTTGTGTAGAGCCCTTATCCCTAATTCTGTTGGATACCTCTTCCTACCTGGAGCAATGAGTCTGAGCTGGTATGGTCCTTCCTCACAAAAGAAGTGCAGGGTTGAGCTGCTAATGCAGGTATAATCATGGCATCATGGAATCATGGAATGGTTTGGGGTGGGAGGAACTTTAAAGATCATCCAGTTCCAACCCTCTGCCATGGGCAGGGACACCTTCCACTAGACCAGGTTGTTCCAAGCCCCATCCAACTTGGAACTGAACGCTCCCAGGGATGGGGCAGCCATAGCTTCACAGTGCTCACAGTGTGTGCTATTTCCTACTTGGGGTAGCTTAAGTACCTGTCTGCTGCATCCTTGCTAGACGGGAATGGGGAAGGAATGTTTTTCACTTTGGAAATGAACTTGATATATGTATGAAATCTTCAAAAATATTTGAAAAAGTGCCGTCTTTAAAGCTGCTTTTGCAGTCTGTTAATTCCTGACCAAGCATCCTTGCTGAGTCCTAAGGCCAACAGAGCTCCTGGGAAAGGGATAATGGAAGAAAAGTGGGGCCTAAGTAATCTGATCCAGTAAGTGACATCCCTGGCCACGGCATGGGGGTCACAACTAGATGATATTTAAGTTGCCTTCCAACCCGAGCCTTTCTATAAGTGTATGATGAATGTCCCACTCAAGGTTGCTCCGTGCAGCATGTGCACAAAATCAAAGGCTTTCCATTTGCTGAAAAGGCCCTTCTGCAAACGGAAAGAAAAGTCAGAGCCTCATACCTCAGGAAGGCTGCAGAAAACATTAATAAAATATAGTATTTGGCAATCGAAATAGAGAGATCCCTGCAGTGCCCGTCGATAAGAGGGGGAGTGGGAAGGGGCTGCCTCCGGCTGGAGAGACGAGGGCTGGCTTCGGGCGCTGCCGAGCCCTCCCTCCCTCCGGCGGGCTGCTGGAATGCAGTCTGGGGAGCAGAGTTATCAGGGCAGCCGCGATCCGCCTGGCAGCCAGCCCCGGCGTGGAAATTTCCACGCGGGCCGGAGCGGGGCCAGCAGGTGGCACTGCGAAGTAGCCCAAGACGAGCGATCCCGCATTCCAGCATCCCGGCTGCAGTCCAGCATCCCGCCTGCATCCCAGCATCCCGGCTGCATCACTGCCGGCGCTCCCCGTGCTGGAGCTGCTTACAGACCACAGACTTTTTATTATTGTCACTCCCTACGCCCTCCACTCTCCCCCACCAGCCCCCTCCTCACCCAGCCCCACCTTCCCCCCGAGATGAAAAGTGCAGTAATCAGCATGAGGGGAAAGGAAAAGCAAGAATGTCCAAAAATGCGGTTAATCCTGAGAAAGCTACGTTTTCTCTCCCCTCCCCTCCCCTCCCCTCCCCTCCCCTCTCCTTTTTTGTGGTTCTTCCCCACACCTTCTCCTGAATCTGCCACCCTACCAGCTCTCCCTGTTTCCTTCAGGACAGCCCTGCACAAAAAGTTTGCTCCCCCTACATGAACCAGGAGAATTTTCGCTTAGTCAGAGATGGACCATCCCCTGTTTCTCTGCCTGGTTTGAGGACATGAGACCTCAGTTTTACCTTCTGCTCTGCACACTGAGAACCACACGTGTCTTTAAGAGAGAAGCCCTGGCCTTGAAGCCCCAGCCCTGGCACTGTCCTGTTGCGTGACTTCTTGCTGTTCATTTTCCTATTCACCCTTGGGAAAAGTTCCTCTGTTTCAGCTGCCCGAAGGAGAGGCAGTCTTTCACATGCCATGCAGCAAAGCACAGCACCATGGAGATCTGATCTTCTCCCACCTGGAGATATCACCCCTCTAGCAGGAATTAATCTCCAGGTTAATCATTAACTTTCTTTCTACATACGAAACTCATATTTACAGAGTTGGCACAGAAAAATGAGATTGAAAATGTACTACTCTTTTCTTAGAAACCATGTAAAATGCTTTAAATTTTTATTTTTATTTTTTTCATTCCCATGTACACAGATAAATTAATCATCTTCCTAAATGGGCTTTAAAAACAATGCCCTTGCAGTGTGTCCCTAGGCAAAACAAAAGCCCTGCCATTGTATAATGAGATTTGTATTTGTAGAGCTGTTCAGAGCTGCAGCTCACCAGTACAACACACTATCAGAGAGAGCAGCCCTGGTCTGAAGCAGTGCTTTGTGCACAGAGCAGAGGTTTTATCTCCACTCTGGAAGTGTCCAAGGCCAGGTTGGATGGGGGGCTGAGCAACCTGGTCCAGTGGAAAGTGCCCCTGTCCATGGCAGGAGAGCTGAAATTAGACGGTCCTTAAGGTCCCTTTCAACATAAACCTTTTCATGATTACCACTTGAAAAACAATGGCCTACCTGAATTTCATGTGGGATCCCCACATGGCAATGACACTGCTACATTTCAGGATTCTGGTGGGCTTCAAAGCCCACCAGGACTGTTTCGGCCCCACAAGTGCTGCGTGACAGACCACCACGACTGGAGGGTCCCAGAGCCCCTGGTATAATGCTATGACTCCACCCCTGATAAATGATGGAAGCCTCAGACACTTGTTCATGTTAAGCATATGGCACATGGAGAAAAGGAGGGATTAGCCTTAGATTGCCAAGATTGCTCATCTGATGTCTATGAGCAATACATGAAAAACAATAGAAAGGAGTTTCCTAGAGAAAGAATAGCAGATGTCTGTAGTCCTAGGGGAGATCGGTACCAATAGCACGAGCCTTGTCCTGCACTGAGCTACGTTTATGGGAGTGATTCATGGATGTATTATCTTAGTTTTATGCATTTGTTAACTCAGTGAAGAAGTCAGCCCAGGAGTGAAGGGGAAAAGTCAAGCTGGCAGCATCGCTCAGCGAGAGGTAAATCAGTGCAGTGAACCACCATCTCTCTGGCTTGGTAGAAGATCTCGAGGGCAGTGACAAAAAAAACCAACCCTCTTTCCATAAGGAAAGAAACTCTCAGACTGCATTTACATAGTCTTATTCTCCTTTATATTTCGTGACATTTCTACAGGCCCTGCCCTGGTTAACATGTTTAAACACACACCTTTTCACGGTTAGTTTGACATTAGCGCATTCTCTGCTCAGGGCACCCGATAGTCTGAAACACTGGCTCAGCTCAGATACATCCCACAGTTCACCTGTAAAATCTCCTGGCACTCTGAGCTAACAGAGTGTTACTGGTAATAGAGCTGCACTTGTACCTTCCCTGGGGAACCTGAAATCCTCAGGCTGTCAAGTGCCAACGTGTGTGGCCCGAAAGCACATCCATCAAGGCCCTTCCGACAGCTCCAGCAGAGTTATGGAGAGGTTCTCATCTCCTGGACACCTGACACACCTGGCCTGGTCTCGTAGTTTAGTTTACTTCATCCAAGGTGTTCAGTAATGTTATTGGGTTGAACAGTGGGTAAAACAGGCAAGCAGCCTCACTCCATTACAGTCCTGGCTGGTTTAAATGCCTCACAGAGACTGAAGGCAATTTTGTGGGATTTCTGTCTTGTGTCTCCATCGATAACCTCACTGGGATCTTATAGGAATAATTTATATTGGTATTTAATACATACAGCCTCACAGTTTCTGCCTGGTATAATTTCACAGTCGGAGAAGCCAAGCCATAAGAAGATTGAAGGCTTCTTTTCTTTTTTTTCCCCCAAAGGAAAGGAATGAGTTAATAATACTAGTAAGAACAGAACAGACAATAAAACCCTTGTCTCTTTATTTCCTGCTGTACTCAATTATCAATTTCCTCTTACAGTAGGAGTGGCTGTAATTAGGGAAACGGGTGGCTTTGCACAAAAAAGTTATTTTCATTCAGTATTGAAAATATTGCCTAGCAGAAGTTCAGTATCTGTACAACTTCTCAGCACTGTCTCAATGTGGGTAGGAAAACAGTAATTTAGATATACATATGCACATGCATACACTTGCCAGTACTCTGTTTTAATGGAACATTAAGCTAATGCCACATTAAGTTACAATACACTTCTTACGGAAACAAAAGCAGCATCTATATAAATATCAGATAGATGCATTATGACCTGAAAAATTGCAATAAATAGCAGATGGCTATGCCGTAATGGGACACTAAAAAATATTTATCACATCTTCTGAGTGTGCTGTTGCTCCTGTTTGTTGTCAGGATGAATGGCCAAGTGTGATGTGCAGTCTTTGATGCAGTGCCTTGAGAAATCACACACAGAGTCACCCAGAGTGGTTAAGAGAAGGAGAGACCACAGTGGGTCATCTGGCCCCATCTCCCTGCTCCAGCAGGGTCATCCTAGAGCACATGGCACAGGATTGGGTCCAGGGGGTTCTGCAATATCCCCAGCTAGGAGGCTTCGCACCCTCTCTGGACAATCTGTTCAGTGCTCAGTCACTGTACAGAAGAGAAGTTCTTCCTCATGTCCAGGTGGAACTTCCTGGGCATCAGTTCGTGCCCATTCCTCTGGAGCCATTGCTGGGCCCCACAGAGCAGAGCCTGGTCCCTGCTCTGTTGGGCTGAACAGGCCCAACTCTCAAGTGTGGCTGGAATCATGAAGCACAGAATCATGGAACGGCTTGGGTCGGAAGGTACCTCACAGATCATCTAGTTCCAACTCCCTGACAGGAGCAAGGACACCTCCCACTAGACCAGATTGCTCAGAGCCCCGTCCAGCCTGGCCTTGAAAATCATTCGAGGTTTCAAGTGCAAATGACCTGGTTCTGGTGCAAATACTCGCGTTCACAAAACTCATCCTGTTCTGGGTCTAGAACAGCATGAGTGGTGAATACCACATGGAATTTTGCGTCTGCTTGGCAGAAGAATGGATGAATTGCTGCATAATGTCCCTAAAACTCTTTGGGACTCTTTTTTGACAGTGCTGGCTGATCAAATTTTTCAAAAGGGTGACCTAGAGGAGGAGTTTCCATATATGAAACTGTCTTTCTCAGATCTGGCAACTCTTCCCTCTGCGTCTGCACCTCTCTGAACTCAGACACATCTGTATAGGAGAGGTCTGATTTATACTTGAAACTCAGATGGGAAAAAAAAGAATGGGGCTCAAATTGCACCCACATAAAGAAGCCGTTTATTACAATGAGTTCAAAACTTCAAGACTTCCTTCTTATATTTCTTGCTTTAGTCCTCAATAATGACTTTTCTGTTTCTCTTTTTGTCCCTCTGCATTAACTCTTTTTTCATTGTTTAGGTCAGTTTTTTAGCCTCACCTTCTGTCTGTCTCACTCCTTCCAATTTCTTCTTCATCTCATGACCTACTTGACATCCTTGTTCATTTTATCATCCTTGTACCTGTTATCAGCAGGGCTTGTGGAATTTTAACTGGTGACCTGTGTCATTTTAGGCCTTTGCACTAAGTGAGGTTAGTCTGAAGCTTTGCTGAATCTGCCTATTTGTATCTGAATGCAAGTACTGAACACAAAACCATATTTCTAAGGAGAGACAAACAGGGATATACATCACATAACCTTATCCTTTAATCTCTATTGTTTGTGTCCTGGGTAGTAAAGGCCACTTGAGAAGAAATAAGTAAAACTCATTCAGGTCATGTCTGTAGATGCCCATTCTAAAAGAAACAGCCACCCACAACTTCCTCACTTCCCAGTCCACATCAGCGTCATGTTCTGCTAATAAAACCAAGTTCCCAAGCTTACACGCAGGGAGAAGAACCTGCTCTGAAGTTGTTGCTAAAGGTGATTTCCCTCAAGAAGATTTCAGTCTTGTAAAGGAAATCTCATCTCAGCACTATATGAAGTCAGAAATAGAGAGTGATCTTAGTCCTTTTATGGAAAGATCTGGCAAATCGCTTCCCTGGTTTGGTTTGCTTTTCAGCTGAGTTGTTTATCTGTTCTGTGTGGCTCTGCTAACACGTGATATATCAAAATCCAGAGCTTATCATATAAATAGAGAATGGAGACAAAACAACCTTGTGGGGAGATCAAGAGAAATCTGGGGTTTGCTACTGTCCCAGCCCCTCCCATTTCATGTTATACAAGGTAACTTGCTTTTCCCACCTACAGGAGTGTTACCAATCACAGAATCATGCAGTCACACCAGAGTTTGTGTTGGAAGGGAATTTAGAGACCACAGAGTTCCATGGGTAGGATTACATTGCCCTAAACCAGGGTTTATCAAAGTCCCATCTAGCCCCATCAGCCTGGCCTTGAACTCTTCCAGGGCTGGAGCATCCACACCTTCCCTGGGCACCCTGTGCCAGAGCCTCACCACCCTCACAGCCAAGAATTTCTTCCCGATATCCCATCTAACCCTGCCCTCTGTCGGTTTGAAGCCACTCTCCCTTGTCCTATCATATCCTTGTCCAAAGTCTTGGACAAGTCTCCCCAGCTCTCTTTGAGCCCCTTTAGGCACTGGAAAACGTTTTGAGGTCTTCTCAGAGCCTTCTGCAGACTGAACACCCCCAGCTCTTTGAACCTGTCTCCAGAGTAGAGGGGCTCCAGCCCTCTGATCATCTTTGTGTTCTCCTCTGGACCACTCCAGCAGCTCCACATCCTTTCTAGAGCTGGATGAAGTACTGCTGAGAGGACTCTCAAAAGAGCAGAGCAAAGAGGGAGAATCACCTCCCTTGATGTGCTGGTCATGCTGGCAAAGAGATTTCCACATCACAGAGAGTGTTTAGAGGCTTGTACTCAAAAGCAGGTGTGTTAATAGAGCTTTGAACACTTGTGGAATGCAGAAACCCCCTGGAGAGAATTATTAATCACTTAAAGAAGCCTGATGGAATCTGTGTGCATGGGGAGGAAAGGGTAAAAGCTGGCTGCTTCCTTTTGGCATGACGGACTGCACTCCAACTTCATTGTGCAGAGCAGCCACAGCGGCCCAGAGTCCTTCACCAATCAATTACTGCTCACATTTCCCTCGTTTCATACATCACATCTGTACAAGGCCTGGTCACAGAAGACCAGAAGGTAGTTAAGACATTTTATTTGAAGGGGGAAGAATGGGAGTGGGAGAAAAAAAACAACAAGAAAGAGTAAGTGTGCTTATAGCATGCTCCTTTTCTGATGGATACCAAAGAAGGAAGCACGTTATTCTCAACACACAGAAATTGAATAATTACCTCTGTTCCTTAAGGCAGTGTTATCATATTCGATGTATTTTTTCATTAAGCATATCAGACAGAGATCAATGAATGTGGAAGAGTTCTCTCTTCCCCGTAGCTGTGAATGCTAATGGTGCTGAACTGCCGTGATACCACACACCTCTCAGAAAGAAACAAATGCTGTGCACTCCATTAGAAACCTGAGCCTTTGCTACAACCAGAAGAAAGCTCCATTTTGAGCACTGATGAATGGAAAGCTACAAATCCACCATTAGTGTAAGAAATGATCTTTTTTTCCTTCTCTGAGCCCCCACCTAATGCTGTACAGGCAGGAGATGGGAGGATGGCACACTGTCAATCTCTTCTCTTGAAGGTTGTTTAAAATACAAATGTTCGCATGCACACAGACTCCCTACAATCATAACTGTAAATGTTGAAAAATCAGTTTTGCCCACACGAGAGTCATCAGACTCATCAGAGGCAAGCATGATTTTGTGACTCTCTATTTTTCACTGACTGTCATCATCACACATGCTGATTGTAGCTGCCGGTTGATTGTGATGTAAACATGGAGTCATTCCACTAAAGCCTCTTTCTGACACTGTTTCAATGCCTGAAACAGTCTGGAGCTTCCATAAGCCAATATGGAACAAAAACCTACAGCTCGAGGCCAAAAGAAAAAAAAAGCTTTTATTTGATATTTACACCTTCTTTCCCATTTCACAAATAATATCTCAGAATTAACTTCAAACTAGTAAAACTCAAACAGAAAGAAATAAGATCAAATTTACTTCATCAAGCCTCATCAATGGAATTTATTCTGAAAATACAGGCTGTCCTACTGATATGAGTGCCCTTGCACTATTCACTTCAGTCAATACAGAAAAAATGAGTATTTAGGCATTATAGTTCATCAGAGCTTTGTGTCTACATTTGCTCATGTGAAACTCAACCAGCCAGGTTTAATATCCAGAGTCTCTCTGAAAGAGCACAAACTTGTGTGTGTGTGTGTTCTAGCTGACCAGCTGGAAAATGACCTTCTGCTGCTGGAAACATTAATTCAAGATTCATAAAGAAAACATAGATGTTGGGTTTAATTTATCTATATAATTAAGCATGGTGAATTATACTTCTGCTATGAAAAGTCCCAAGAACAGAAACATGAGAAAAACTATGTGTCTTTTCAATAGCATTTCTCACAGGGTTTAGGTTAAAAAATAGACTAAGAAGTTATGGATCCACTGGCTTCAATAGAGCAATTATAATTTCTATAAACAGAGGATGTCCTGAGGTTTATTGAACAAATACCATATAAAAAAAAGAGTGAGGGGAAACTTTATTGTTTGACACAAAATATTCCCAAGAGACTCCCACTGAAATACTTCAGAATAATTCAGGAAAAGAAGGAAGGATTGCACAAATCCTGCACAATAGTTTTCTCTTGAAATAGAAGCTGTTTTTCCCTGCAGTGCCTTGGCACTTGTAAGCATTCCTGAAGTATGAATTAGTCTTGGGATTATTCAGCCACCATGTCTAAATAGCTGGGTTACGTAGTTTACCATTATCTTTGTAGTTAGATTGAGGACAAATGATGCAATTTCCTGGTTTGTCAAATTTAACTTTGCTTTTGCCTTGGCTGAGAGGTCCCCTGTGGAAACACCGTGTAGCTTATTTATGGTTCATTTGTAAAGCAGATAGGTTTGCTTAAATAGACACAAGCTAAAACTAAACTGATGTGCAAGCTGGTGAACATATTTTGCCCTACTTAAATTATATTTAACCTCTTTCTGTAAGACTTCGGTGGCCTGCAGACACTCTACATTTTGTGCTCTGAATATACCCATATATTTGTGGATATTTTTCCTAGCTGGACTATATCTACGCATCCAGATTTTCCCTGTTATTACAAACTGTGCCTATTCTGCCTTTGTCTTTTCTACCACTGTCATTTCACTACCATACACATGGCACCTGGTTCTGCACCAAGAGGCTCAAGCTGATCCTTGCTATATTTGTATTGGCTTTCCCTGGCTGTCCCGATACAGCTGTGTAAGTACATTAGATATCTTACTCAGCAAATAATACTGTTCATGCTAATTGAAGGCAGCTTGACTTGATGTGGCCAGGAATATGAAACCCAAGGAGATCAAAAGAGGCTTTAAACCCCCCCCCAAAAAAGCATGCTGAGCACTGAAGAGAAGTTAACAATTTTAGTAGTATTGAAGGCACTCTATTAAATGGAAATATTTGGTCTTCTGAAACAATGGCCAATATGTATGTGAATTAGGCATCTGGAGAGATTATTAAGAAAGAAACTCATTTAGAGGGAATTAAAACCCTATAGAAAGTGGGCTAGTCATAAGGACAGGATGCACTCTGTAACTCATGCTGAGGAAGTTAACATTAACGCATTAATTTTAAGAGTCTCTATCTCGCTTTTATTTATATTTAAGCTTTTAATCCTCGAATAATTAGTCATTACTAGTATTTAATGACCGGTTTGCTAATTAGGTATCCCTAGATGGAAGTACAGGCAGTTAAACCCTAACAAACTGATCATTAACTACAGTAATGATCAAGTTCTTTGGGATTATTACTATTATAAAGTATAATTAACAGTTTATAACAGCTATATTTTATTTTGTATTTTGTTTTCTCTAAAGAAAACATCCTGGAGTACTGCTGTGAGGCTGTGCTAAAGTTCTCACTATTAGGAATGTACTGAAAGCACCCATTTCCTCCAGTTACAAGGGAAAATAATTAAATGTTTTCCTAAAATAGCTGTTATATTATGTGGTTTGTTGTCAGATGTTGGCTGACGAATACCCCAGTGATGCATTCTAGCAGTTGGGGGAAGAAAAAAAAAAAAAGCAAAGCAAACAAGTCAGAAGATGTGGAAGGAAAGAAAGTTTAACTCAGATTCTGGAAATTTGCAGTTAACCTTTCTAATGGGTCAAGTCCCAAATTTTGTTCATTTTTGTCCCATTTCCTACCACAAAGAACTCCTCTTGCAGTTTGCCAGGGAGCATTAAACTTGTCTCTCATTGCTAAACCATCAGAGCTCGAAAATGGAGCTGACTTGACTCTTTTTTCAGTAGTTGCAGTGAACTTGCAGTGAACTTTTCTTTTATAGGGATAGAATAACAGTAAGGATAATTAGCTCAATTACCAGCTAGCTAACTCATTTTTAGTTCTGAACCAAGATGGATGCCTCTTCTCTTAAGAATTCCTCAATTAAAGTATGCATTATCAGAAACATATGGCTAAATATTGTTCTGGGCAGAAAACCAAAGTAGGCACCTAAACTTGACCAGCTGAGTGTCTGTATTTAATTTTATACATTGACTTGCTCTCCACTGATGATAATGGCAGCTTGGATACCTAACTCATACACAGACTCCTCCTTGTAGGTAGGTGTCTACTTCTCTAAGATGAATATGTTTGAGGAATAAACCTCTATGGGTGAGTGATCTGCAGAACTTCCAGGCAGGACTAGCTGATCAATAACAGCTCACCATTTCTTATTCACTAATTCACATTCACGACTCGGCACCCTGGGTACTATTTGTTAGTCTATCTTCCTGTTGTTGCTTGAATCAGTATATTCATATGTAAATACCTCATGTTGTTGTAATTACAATTCCTTAAATTCATCTGAAATGCTCTGACCCAAGCATCTGGGCTCTAAAGGTCTGTCAGCTCTGTAACATATTTGCTTTCAGATTTCTCCAGCAAAAAGCAACTGCTGACAGAATGCCAGTCTTTTTGTGCCTCTCTCCTTATTTCATGTCCCAGGTACTGTTCCCAGCTTTGTAATGGAAACCGGGACTGAAAGCAAAATCTGATCTTTTTTCCCCCTTTATTTAGGTCCAGATTTTATTGTTTAATTCAAGAAGAATTGCATCTGCTTTTCAGCTCTGAGATGTAACCCACTTTAGTCAGCACAGACTCTGTGTTATCTGAGGATGTGGATTAAGCAGTCTACTCCTGCTCTCCGATTCACCTTTCCTATTCCTCATCCACCCCTCACATTTTCCTGAGTGCTTCTGCTACCTTGTAAAGGTTAACTCTGGGAGCTGTACAGATTTTTTTGAAGGTCCCTAGGCACTTCAGTTGTCCATTTTGACCACAGCTGTCTAGTTTACCGAGGACTTATCTCTCTGCCAACTCAGAGGTCTAACCTTAACCTAAGTCAAACTATAATTCACTTGCTTTTTCCCCGACATTCCTGTCTAAGTGTAGTGGACTCTGGACTATGACAAATGTGCTCAGGCAGTGCAGGAAACACTGAGCCACAAATTGTCTTGTCACAGAAATATAAAACCACGAGTTTTGCTCATTAGCAGGAATCCTGAACAGAAAGAAGGGACACTGAACAGAGTGGGTGTTGTTTATTGTTTTCTTTTCATTATAACAATTCTGCTTTGCTTATCAGGTAATTGAGATGATAAAATACCTTTAAGGGGAATACGCTGAAAATCAAAGTAGGGGTAATTGAAGACTTTTTTGTGGTGAATGGAGAGGGACCAGAAAAACGGATGGGAGTATAGTTACAGACAGAATTTTAATATGGGTGCCCAGGATAGTTTTAAGAAGGTACTCTAGAAGCTCACCCTACTGATACAACCTGAATTTTGATAGAACTGAATGGGTACATCTCCAGGAATCGGTCCTGAAGAAGGTACCAAAAATGGTCCATAAGGGACCTGCAGGTCTGTGGGTTCCTTTGATATGAAAGAAGCTGCTGGAGTTCTTCTAACATTTAATCCTCATTACATCAGAGATGAATAACACAATTCAGCCTAAGTAGATCCACTTTCCTAAATCAATGATATATGGAAAAAGAAAGCAGGGTGAAAAGTTAAAAGCAAGCTAAGAAATTGCCCAGGTTTGGGGCACATAGAAGTTGTGAAAAGCAGGAGAGAATATTTGTGACCAGAGCACAAATTTTGCAGAAGGTAGGTAGAAGCACAAGGAAAAAATGAGTGAGTGTGGCAACCAGTGGCGTAGCAACCACAAAAACATGATTCAAGGAGACAGTATAGGAGTAGTCACCCCTAAAGCATAACTGTGGACTTCAGGCTGCAGTGCCATTCATGTTTAAAGAAACACAACAACCCACTGGGGGACTTCACTGATCCATTAGGGGGGGTTGGAACCCCTTATCAGTTAGTTAATTGGGGAAAATATTCACGACTAAAGCAAAAGACAAAACACAACGAGGGGTTTTAGGCAGGGACTTGTCTCTGGTCTCAGGTCATCAGTTTGTGTCACGCTGCTCAGCAGATGATGGGATAGGTGCTAGCAGTGGTGCCAAAAGCAGTGTGGGGGAACCAGGAACTTCTGTGCTTCAGAGAAGTTAACCCTGTCAGAAGGTCAGGACTGGCCAGCTACAGGGTGAACCTGAAACAGCAGGATCAGAGCTATAAATCCTGAGTTCCTCACTGGACTTCACAACTTCTTCAGCACAAGCTGCTGCAATTGGTTCAGACAGGGTGACACACTGCTACCCCACATGTCCCAAAATTCCAGACCAGCTGTGGAGCAGCAGTGGCTTTGGAAGCAGCTCCAGCCAACTCTGCTGTGTTTCCCTTCAGCCATGACATTGAGCTGTGGCCTATGGGGACAGCACAAAGTCTATGGTAGAAAGCTAATTTTTAGCAGATAAGGGTCTGCCTAGCTGTCCAAACACTAAATGCAAATGCTGTTGTACTTAATTTACTATTGGTACACGAGTAACCCACCCATCAGAGTGCAGACAGTGATTTTTGTGGGCATGTTTTTAATTCCATAGAACTTGTTTAGAGGGTAGGAGATCAGAAACTGTGTGAAAGCACAATATTTTCCTCAAAGTCATAAGGCAGTCCAAGAATGTATTGAATCATGAGAGCTTCTTAATCTAAATTTACTCAAAATTGTAGGCACCACACACTGATAATAGCCTAGCTGAACACACTTACCTTAGCGGAAATAACTTTTCTCATTGAAAATGTAATGTGCAGTAGTATCAGCCAGGGAAAGCAGCTCTAACTTCTACTGTTATGAAGCAGTTTGTCAAAATTCCCCAAGGAATCCTTGTGCTTCCCATCATGTTTCATAACAGGGAATGCCAGCACTGTAACTCTCAGTTCACAACTGGTACATAAAGGATGTGTACTTTTAAATGCAGCTTGTATATGTGAGATGTAATTGTCTAAGTGATACAAATTGGCTGTCTCTGAGGTTTTATTAAAGAGAACTTGATGCTTGACGATAGCCTTCCATTTACATAATTAAGACAGATGTTGCCACTGCAACAGGCTCTCCAGCATACTGCTATTTTTGTTCTTTCATGCTTATATCAGTTGGTTGGTTACACGGTGGTTGGAAAGTCTGGAGCTGATATTTTTTAAAATTCTACTACCCAGTCATAACCAAGTCTGCTATTTTTACTTTTTAAATTTTACTTATTTTAAAACATGTCCTAGATCCTGCTGTGCACTATGAAGTTCATGAACGGGAAAACAGTTCTAAATTAGCAACAAAATAACCAGTTTACAAGTTAAAAGTTCTACTTCTAAAACAAAAGTTTAAGGAAAAAAACACGCAAACAACAAACCCCCAGCTAAAAATTGGGGTACTATCCCAAATGGATCCCATTTTATCCTTAAATGAGCGGTTCCTTTTCTGTCCAAGTCAAATAAGACTAAACATAATTATTGGCACCAAGAATGGTTAACAGCTTTGCTAGGAAGGTCTTACTTCTCTGCTGGCTTATACCGGTATGAAATTGATCTGACCCCCTGGTATCTAAGGGTCAAACACTCAGTGACTACTATTTTGTTTTTAGCAAACAATTATCATATCTAAACCATCACCAGACTCAGCAGTGAGAATTAAATCCTTGCAAATGGCCTTGCTTTTCTGATGGAAATGGTCTTTTGGCAGCTAATGAGCTGCTGGTAAAGGATACACGTTCTCTGTTCGAACAGTGTATGCTTGCAAATAATATAGGTTGGACCTTTTTACTAGAAATTGTTAACAAAAGACTTTGGTTTGTTGTACAGCAGCAAGTGCTCATGTCTAGCGTCTCTGTGCCCGGGCCTGATCATTTGGAGTCTCACTTCAAAATTAAAGTTACTTTGGAGCTGAGAGTCACTCTGAAATGCACAAATAAAACCCCCCAGCTTTGCTTCCCCTACTTGTTTGCATTTCCATTCCCACACTGTCCCAGAATGAAGAACTGCAGGGAAGGAACTTTCAGTGGAACTCGTGCAGTGCAGAGGGCTGGAATATTTGGAGCATGGGATTAGTCTACATGCAGGAAAGCACCAGAACATCCTGAAGCACAGTGAACCTTGCACTTAATAGGAAAACTTTTTCCACAAAGAACCTGCAGAGCTGTGGAGAACACCCCTTTGCCCAACAGAATTTCTCATTACAGAAAACCTTATTAAGCTGTGAAATGTCTACAAGGTGATGGTGCTGTTGCAATCACATCTATTTTCTGGGTAGAGGTGAGTGTTGGCTATCAGGGTCTCCCAGGCTGTGTGTGTTATCTTGTCTCATTACGAGCTAATCAAAGACCTGGTGAGGATCAGAGGAGCAACTCAGGGGAAGGAGCCCTGTAACTTTGCCAGTGAGTGCCCAGAAACCCCCACTGCCTGAGACCATCAAAAGAGCAGTGAGTAGACAACTCTCCCTCATATGAAACCTAACAAGAGGAGTCAATGAGGAAAGTCTCTCCTCGAATAAGTTGCAAGGAGTCCAAACAAATTCACAGCAGCTTTAAAACACAGAAATATGCTAACAAAGAGCAGATCAGAAAACTCCTGAAAGGATGAGTCTCTGCTTATCCTTGCATTCATCCTCCTAAGCACCTGCTGCCCTCAAAGTAACCAGCAGATTAATTACAGTAATACTGTAGATATAAAAATTAATCAGTGTGGGGCAGGTTTTCAGAGGTTTGGAGAACACCTGACAGCCTTCTTAGACCAGCATATAGGACAGGAATAAATGTGAGAATGCACTGTTAGGTGGTTAGTGGAGATGGAAAATGATTCCAGATTAAGACAACTGTGTGCAGTGTTCTTCACGTGTAGTTGTTTTCCAAGCTGGCATTACAGTCACCAAAGAGACCTAGGACTGCATTGAGTGGCTTCAATGTGGGCATGCTGCAACTAAAAAAGCCCTTAACACATCAGAGGCATCTCCTTAAGGCAAGTAGCCCTACATAAGTCTTATCTTTTGAGGAGGACAACAGTGATTCATCAAAAATGACAGTAGGACCCTCAGATTTGGCAAATGCTGAGTCCACAATGCACAGAAACTTGAACTGAAAATGGCTGAGCCTTTACAGAAAACCCCCCATGGCAGAGCAGCTGGACCATTACTTCACTTGTTCACCCTGGAGAAAAGGAGACTAAAGGGTGACCTCATTCCTCACGAGGGGAAGAGGAGGGGCAGGCACTGATCTCTGCTCTCTGGTGGCAGTGACAGGACCCGAGGGAATGGCCTGAAGTTGTGTCAGGGGAGGTTTAGGTTGGATATCAGGAAAAGGTTCTTCACTCAGAAAGTGGCTGGGCACTGGAACAGGCTCCCCATGGAAGTGGTCACAGCACCAAGCCTGGCAGAGTGCCAGAAGCATTTGGACAACACTTTCTGGGACATGGTGTGACTCTTGTGCTTGAGTGTGTGCAGAGCCAGTCTCTGAGTGGGCTGAACAATCCTTGTGGTTCCTTCCAATCCAGAATATTCTATGGTTGCCGTGCCAGTTGTGACAGAATAATTTTGCTGCCCAAACATTTCCATTTTGAACCCCTTGGTGTAGATATTAGTGTCATCTAATTATCATACAGCCTGTGTCCAGCTGCTCCTCCAGAATAGTGCTGCTCCCTCATAGATCACAGGGGCTGTTTGCTGGTCAGGTGAATATGTGGAGGGGGGTGCTGTGACTTATCTAAAGTGACACTAAGGTGTTATGTGATGGAAACTATCAATAATACGATTGTTGGAACAGACGAACACACACACTGAGTGCTTTTCAAAAAAGGCTTCTTTTTCTTTATTCTAACAAGCTTTTTTATACCTTGCTTAAAGCAGACGCTGATGCAACAGCTTCTTGATTTGTTAACACAGATTCTGCTGAGGGTTAGGACAAAGACATATTATTAGCACTATCTCCAGCCGAACATCTTGTTGTGGTTTTCCTGAAACTGCACTTGTTCGTCTGGTTTTTAGTTCCTCAATCTTTAAAATAGCTGAAAAGCCTTGCGTTTGCATTATTGCCACATTATCACATTTTGAGGGATACACTTTAATTGTTTCATCAACAGGCCATCCTTCTTCTGGTATGAATTCTCCCATAGGAAACCACGTGGCTAACACCCTGAGCCTCCAAGCAATTTTGTGGCAGACACTGAGAGAAAGATGCCTCAATCTGTGATTGAATCCCATCCAAACTTGCTATGCTACCATGTTAGTGCATGACATGTTGGACCAACACCCAACAACCAGAAGAAGACTTATATGGGGGTATATGTGTATATATATATATGTGCGTGTGTGTGTGTGTGTATATATATTAGCATTGAATGTAAAGTGTTGTACCTTTGGCTAAATACTTGCAGGTTAGCAGAATCTCCAAGTTCAGTTCAGTTCACCACCCGTTTTCCTAACATTCATGCAACTGTAATGATTATGTTGGCTTCTGTGTGCACCTGGATTTCAGTTCAGGGAAGTTTCTGTTTTAATTTGAAGGAGTACTAGAAACAAAACAGAAGCACAGAGACCATAGCAAGTAATATGGGACCCCATGTGTCAGGGATTCAGTGTTAACTTGGGAAAATGGATGCAGTAATGTCAGTGTAGCTGCCCCCATATATCAAAGGCACAAGTACTCAAAATCGTGGTTGGATTTTTGGTTTTGGTTGGTTGTAGGGTTTTTATTTGTTCTTTTTTTTTTTTTTCTTTCCTCATGGTTTCAGTTTGCAGTCAGTTCACATTTGGTTCTCCCTGCGTTGAAATTTGGAGACCACAGGAATTTGTGGAACCAAGAGCTGCTGAGTACCAAATCTCAGATATCTTTGCACTGTCACAGAATCAAAGAATCACAACCATAGAACAGTCTGGGTAGGGAGAGACCTTAAAGCTCATCCAGTTCCACCCCCGGCCATGGGCAGGGGCACCTTTCACTATCCCAGGTTGCTCCAAGCCTCATCCAATCTGGCCTTGGACACTTCTGGGGATGAGGCAGCCACAGCTTCTCTGGGCAACTTGTGCCAGGGCCTCACCACCCTCTCAGGGAAAAAATTCTTCCTAATACCTCATCTAAACCTACTCTCAGTTTGAAGCCATTCCCTCTCATCCTGTCACTCCAGGGAAGTCCCTCTCCATCCCTCCTACTATGCTTGCATGATAGGAGAGATAATTAGGCTCCCTATTATGTTTCCAAAATCATTGAAGCCTTACCTTATTTATTTTTATTGTTGGTTTGTTTTTTTTTTTATTTTTAAGTGCACTATTTCTTGCTTCCATACTACATCATATGGAATAGTTCGATCTTGTATCCCCATTATTTAGAAAACAAGTAATTTCACACTTAAAGCCTTCAGTAAATGAGTTTTACAGAAGATGGAAAAGTAGACTGGGTAAAATCTAATAAATCCTTTGGATGATGTGAACATTTCCCTGAATCCTTTATCATCATTAACTATTAGAGGCATGTTCACAGCACCTTTTTGATCTATCACTAAAGTCTAAATTACATTCTCTCTGACTTTCTCCATTTACAAAGCCTGCAAATTAAAGCAATTCTCATACTTCCCAGTGTCTGAAGTCACTCAGATTTGGCCTTATAAATCTTCATGAGGGTCATTTTTTGGTAAAATACCTAGTGTATCTTAGGCCATCATCAACCTCTAAAATCATATAAAAATCAATGGATACATTGGAAATTATAATCTTAGCTAAGAAAGTATCACGAAAATTTACAGCAGCAAGGTCTAGACACCTGCTTTATGTGCTTGTGTTAGGTGTCTAGTAGCCATAGGCTTCACAGATAAGTGTTGGGTAGTGAAAGTCTAATTTAAGGTCTCTGAATTGTACTGTGAATTCTTTCTCTGTATCCAATAAATACAAAGGCTACGGAAATCACCCTCCAAACAAATATATCTAAGTAAAATTTTCGAAGTTAAGCAGAGCTACTAGATTTGGTTTTTTTTCCTCTATCCAACATGAATTCCAGTCACAAATCACTTTTACAGAGAACTTTTAACTCTTTGGGAATGTGCTGGCAGGTAGATACCACACTCCTACTTGCCCACCTCCAGGACAGGTGCCACCATGAAGGTATCCCCGATCCCTTACGAGGAACTGGGAGTCGATCCTTGGAGTGGACTCTTGGTGAATCTATGCTGACCAAAAAAAAAAAAAAAAAAAAAAAAAAGAGATAGAAAATGGGGGGGGGGGAAGAAAAACTTTCTTATTTTTTTTCTCCTTACTCAAAATGGTTATTCTGGGACTTAGTTTGATTTTGCAACCTTGAACCTTTTACCTAGGCAATAAAACAAAGAACCAAGATATAATAAAATATTCACGCAACTCAAACTTTTTCTCCAGCTACTTGGGAATCTCTCAGGAAAGGTTTCTCTTTTCTTCCTCTCATAGGGTTTTTTTTGTTTTTTTGTGTCATCTTAATTTCTCATCTGTAAATAAACATGAAATTGCTTAAAAAACACTACAGTAAAAATTTACAAGTTGGACTTAAGCAGTTTTAACTGGTTTCCAGAGACAAATTGTAAGCACTATGTCATTGAGTATGGAAAAACAAAACTTCAAGATCTGCCAAGCCTGTTTAACATACATTATGCATTTAGTATTATGGAAGCAATTGAGCAAGCAAGGGACACAGAGAGAAATCAATATTGTTCACCGCCAAATAGCCACAAATCATTTTATAAAAAAAACCTGTATTCCATCTTATAAGATGGTGGCAGTCGAAGCCATTAGCTGCTCAGGACTTTTATTTAACTAGAAACTGTCTGGCTTCTGAAAGAAAAGTCAGCTTAAGCAGAATATTGTAGATGGAGCAATAGAAATTCTCAGAATTCATATCTGAAGTGTAACGAGGGCTGAGGAAGGGAAGCATGCAAAACAAGCATGTTTGGTAAGGACTTCCTAAAAGCCCTATGGAAACCACCAGGCCTGCACCCCTAAGAAGTGGGGCACATCTTTGCACACACCTGCACAAGAAACTATTTTCCTAACTGAGATGCTCAGACTTTTGGTAGAGAAACTTCCAAGTGGAGGCCTCCAGTAGACATTGCTGCTTCCCTTTCACTGATCAGGGAAACACAACACTGATTTAGAGATTATTTTACTAAGTGCCCCAAAGTTAAATACAGCTTAGATATTTAATTAAATCCACTGAGCATACAAATGAATAAATATACATGTAAGTATGTGAATATGTAAAAGTAATTAGAGACGGTGAATGAGAAAATGAGAATCTCTTTGTTTCAGCCAGGAGATGTAACTTTCTCCACGCTGAAAGCTCTCCTGTGACAGCACTTGATCATCTCAGTGCAAAAATGTGTCTGCAGTTTCCTTGATGCAGCTCTCCTTCGAGACAGACATTCAGGAGAGCTGGTCCTGGTGCCTTACTGACACAGTGCCTGTTTCTATCACTGAATCCAGGCAGATGGATGTTTTCTCTGCAGATGCACCAAGGAGGGCATCTCTCAGACCTTAGTGCTACAGAAGTCATGAACTTAAGCAAAAATATGTTGTCTCTGAGATAGCTGGGTGCACAGCTTTTAGACTGGAGCTTGTTCATATCTGAATGGTTCAGAGGGTAAATAAAATAATTGGTCAAAGTTAGGGCTGTCTGTGTAGATCTACATATTGATCTACCTATTGATATGCCTACCCCTGCTGAGATGACTAATGACAATAGCTGGACTAAGATTTCAGACCCCTGTAAATCTAATCACTGCCCAGTTAGCAACAAGCTAGTTTTGTGAAAAGTCTCCTGCACACGAGTAATTTGATAGAAACTTTGACACAAAATTGGATATTTAGGTTGGGTTTTATTTATTTATTTTGTTTTGGGGTTTGTTGTTTTGGGTTGTTGGTTTTTGTTTTTTTTTTTTTCCACTTGCATTTTTAAATTTTTTGTTCAGGAACAGGGAATCCCAGCAGCAGGGATCCTGGACCAGTCAATGGCTGCTTCATATTAAAATCATGACCTAAATTTCTGTGATGTCATTACACCCTTTAAGCATCTCAAAGCCCAGCCATTTAGGAAAGCCCAAAGTAATTCCATTTGCTTGAATTACCTTCTTTTAACTTCTTTTAATTTACTAGAGTACTCTGAAATCCAGTTATGACAGAGATCACAGCGAGTCAATATTACCTACCCTCCGTGAGGGACACACTGCACCAGTCTGTTAAATAAGAATATTTCAGCTGAGGACTACATTGCTGAGGACCAGACATTCCATGGTGGAAAATACAAATTTATCTTAGGAAAAATAAATCCCAAACCCCTGGAGAGTCTACAGTGAACCGATATGAATCAATATAAATTGACGTTTTTGCTAGATAATCCTAACCAGGATCCCTGCCTCTGAGAACTTTCAGTCTGACATGAAAAAGATACAGATCTGTGGGAAAGTAAAGCAACTCAGAGCTCAAGCTCCCAAAGAGATTTCATTGTTGCCAAGAGAATATAAAGCGTGGTACATTTCAGTTACAGGGGTGGAAAAATAATAATAATTCTCATTTAATGCCAGTGGCTTAGAAGTCTGCCCGGATAAAATTAACTTTGCAATTAGCATTATGATTCAGCACTTCAATAAATTTCCGTTTATATAAACCACTGGAAGAAAAGAGATGGCTAATTATAATTGATGAGGTGGAGCACCTTAGCAGCCTGCTTTCTTAAGAAGGAAAATGCAAGAAGGACCTGGCTGTGAGAGAGCTGTGGTTTTTCCAGTAATTGCTGTAATCAGCTCTGGAAAAGTAGGTGAGCTGTGAGTAAGCCAACTCCTACTCTAACAGCAGGAGATTGCATCTGACCTTAATATTCATGCCATGTGATGATGATTGCACACATCCTTGCCTCAAAGAAGTAAAAGTACAATCAAAGGTTTTAAAATTACATCATGTGGACCAGCTATGCCATGTTCTCTCTGCACAGCAGGGTGTGCAGGCAGCAGCTGTGCTCATCCCTGACTTGCTACTGAGCCTGGGATTTGCTGAATGTCCTGGTTTGGAGAAGCCAATGTCAACTTGGTCCCAGAAGTGGGTCAGAGGGCTTTGGAAACAGCAAAATTATGTGAATGGGTTGTTTAAGGATATGCTGGCATCTGGGCAGAAGCAGAGTCCTGTGTTCTCTGCAGCCCTCACCTGCTGCTGGTCTGGCACTTAGCAGATAACATCTGCTTCTGAAAACTAAACCTGTTCCCAGTCTTTCCCAAAAAGTGGATGAGTGGAATGGATTTTAAACAAACATGATAGATTTTCTCGTCTACGAGGAGCTTACAACACGCTTGAGAAATTTATCTACTCCCACGTCCTATTGAGACATTCAACATGTTTTACTCTGTTAATAAAATTGTGAGTAAAGCATAGAAACAGCAATGAATAATTAAAAAAAAAAAATCATGACTTTTGGATGTACTGATATTATATGAAGTTCAGAATGACCTCCCATAACATATGGCAGCAGCTAATTAGTCCTTACCTTATGCAGTAGTTTACGTCTTATATGCACGGAAGGAGCCCAGAACAGTCATTTCTTACCTTGTTCTGCCTTCCTGAAATCCTTAAAGGCAGTGAAAGTGCAGACTCACATTTGAGGTTCTGGAGATCCCATTCCACCAGTGTTCTGGAGTGTTCAGTCCATGGCACAGCTTAAACCGAATGGGAACAAAGGCTGCAACTTTTGCCTTCCCTGCCTTCAGTCCTCCTCACTGAGAGTGAAGGTTTCCATTCCCATCAATGAAGACAATGAGGTAAATCCATCACTTTTTAAAGCAGATACAGGTATTCAAATCAGTTGCATTCTCATGTTCATTGGCTTCACAAAGATATTTTCCAGGTTGGGATGTCAATATCTTAAAAATTTTGATTTTCGGTTTTATCCAGATATTTTGGGTGGAGGAGAAACGTGGGAAATCAGCCATTTTAGGCCGTACTTATTTTTCCACTCTCCCTAGATCTACTTTCATTAAATAAACATCAGAATCTGAATATATATTTAAAATTAAGTCAATGTTCATCAAAAAACATGTTTGGGCAAAAATGACAGAAGAAAATGTTGAAACTTTCCTGTTCGCTATTGAAGTTTTTGAATAATTCCCAAAAGACTTGCTTTTGCTTCTATTCTACTCTTCTTAGTTTTTCTAGCCTTCTCTTTTTTCTTTTCCTTTTTTTTTTTCCTGTTTATTTTGTTGTTGTTTTTTTTTCCCTTTTGCTTGATTTCTTTGTTCTGCTTTCTCATTGAGTCACACAGGACTGGACAAAATGTTAGAAAATGAACCTAAGGGAGCAATCCCACACTGGGAATTGTGCCAGATGATCTATCTAGTGTTCTCCATCTGTTCCATCCCTTGTAATGTACTTCTCACTGACTGGTTCCATTGACTGTCAATACAAACCGGAGGAGTGGCGTGGATGTGGGTGTATTTGTAAAAATGTCCCGTGCTTTGTCACAGACTATTTGTTTCCCGCAGTGCTCTTTCTGTATCATTCTGTGATGAAATCATATGTTAATGGAAGGCATTTCAATTTAGGAATAGCAATGAGAGGGAAAAGATGGCATCTAGGGCACACTGCCAGGCCTCTCTACACCACACCAGAGCTGAAGTAGAGCTGGCACCCACCACCATGAGGGCATGAGTTGTGAAGAAGTCTCTCTTGATAGCACTGAACCAGCGTGGTGGCTTCACCACCTTTTCTTTGCAACCAGAGATGTTGTTGGGAGTACCCCCTTCAGGCTGCCATTAATTCAAGTCACAAACAGGTAAACTAATAAGAATTTTCTTCAAGAAAATGTCTTGAAATGTTATCACTTGACCCCTGCTTCCACGGGGACAATTTAAAGCACTCTGTGCTGAAAGAGCTCCAAAAAACCCCCTCTCTGTTGTGTCTCAAATTCCTAAGGATTTACTACAGAGTACTATTAAAATGAGAAAAAAAGTGGTTTGTCTATCGAAGTTTTCACCTAGGCTATCATACGGTGAAGATATCAGAAAAGAAAAGATGTCAAAGATTCCTGAGATTCCTCTAAATTCCAGAGACTCCACTAAAGCCTTACAGGTGGGAAACTCTCTGTGTGTTCATATCTTTAGAGTTCTTCACACTCTGTAACTCTCTCTTAATCAGGAAAGGCAGCTGCTGAAGGGGCTTTGGGAATTATCTTTTTCCCCTGTATTTTCCTCTCCCTCCTTCATATTACCAAAGAACTACTGCCTAGGAAGCCACTTTGAATAGAGACAGAGAAGGTTATAAGCTAGTTATCAAATTAACATTAGATATCTTTATATCACATTGAAATCCACAGGAGGAAGGTATTTCTGGCTGCTGCTTGTGTTGAGCTTGTCATTTTAATTTCTCAGCATGAAGAACCAAGTGATCACATAGCCGAGCAGCAGCCTCCCATCCAAACCGTCTGCACGACCACTGCTGAGGTTCAGCTGTACTGGCAAAGACACCCTGCTCTCTGCTTCATTTTGACTTTCATGTAGCACAGCTATGCTCCTGATAAAACACACCCACATCAACCTGCACCGAGGGCAAGTGCTCCTTTGTGCACTGTGTCATGGTGCTTCAGCAGCAGCAAGGAAAAAAACAAACACTCCTTCCATGCCCCCAGGATACAGCGAGTTTTCAGTGCTGCTGTCTTTTAATTCTGGTCTATTACATGCTCCCTAAATCTCAAACTGAAGTTTGCCCAGTAGAAATGTTCAGAACATATTTATCATGATCTCAGCTTGATGTAATCCCTGATTTATGTGTTTGTGTTCAGGCTTCTCTCAAATCCGTCTTTGTGAAGCTCCATCTATCATAAGGCAGCTCTGCTCTGGGTTCCCCAGTAAGTTAACACTGTTAGCATTTTCCATCTGAGACTAAAATGAATTCTTGTCTTTTTTGTCTTTTTCTTTTTTTTTAATCTGAAAGGGAGCCGATAGCAACCTTATGTAAGTATCCATCTCACTTATTTGGCCTTCTTATCTGATTGTGATAGTCAGCACTTGGAGAATTCCTTCTCACTTTTCATCTAACAATGACTGTCCTCTTATGGGTTTTTCTATTATTATTATTATTCCATACAGACTGGTAGATTGGCTTTGCTTTGCATTACAGAACTTTCTAGGAGTTTGTTCCCAGGAGTAACTTGTCACGCTTGTGCATTCCTACTGTTACTCCTAAGGAAAGAGTGCGTGCAGTGGCATGCTCAGCGTTTCCGGGGTTTGCCTAAATTGAATTAAATGCACAGGCTACTTCTTTTTGCTCCTAGGTTAAAAGAGCAAAAGTTTGAGATCTTTGAGACCACCTATCATCTTTACATACATATCATACAACACCATTGTGCACTAATAGTGTTCCAAGACACTACAGGTCTTTCAGCCCAGTGCTGATCATCTCCGATCACTCAAAATACATCATATTTAACTCAATAAGAATACATAATCTCAGGTGAGGTGTTTTATTCTCATGTGTATAAGGATACATTGTTTTTTTGGGGTATCTTTTCATCATGTTCCACTGTCCAGCATGGATATGGTCCAGGATATCTATCAACCTTGCACAGTGCTGTGAGTGCCGCTGTGATAGGCATACTCTTGCCTGACCTAAAGCTGAAAGTCTGCACTACAGCAGCTTGTGCTGAAGAACCACAAGCTTATAGTAATGGATTTTAACACCCTGATGACAGTGGGTGGCAATTACACGCTCAGCTCCTTACCCTCATCCTTCCTAGACATGTAGGATGAGCTTGCATACAAAGGAGAAAAAAAGAAGAAAGAAACAAAAAAAAGGAAGAGGAAAAAAGAGTTGAATCCTTGAAAATCCTACACAGCCCAGAAATCAGGTTTTGGAAGCAAAACATTACCATAAGAAAATGAGATCATGAGGCTTGCAACGGGAAGTCAGAAGCAACGCACACCACTGCCAAGCCCTGCCACGCTCTCCTTCCATCTGTTGATGGTTATCCCTTAGGCAGCTCTGCAATGCTCTGCAAACTAAAAAGGAAATGAGAGAAGTGAGATAAACTTAATCTAACAGTTAGACGAGTGGTCTGGAGTTCGCAATATTTGACAACTGTTTGCCACACAAAATGACTGAGGGTGGCAACCCAGCCCTGGAGCTAACCAGAAACCTCTTCTTGACTCCACAGTGATACACCCTAATGTTCCCGAGTTAGCAAGACATCCCACCCCCTCTTAACCTCCCCCTCAGTGCAGCAAATCACGAGGGCACGCCCATATGGCTCGGAGAACATCTCGGTCTTCACGCCAGCTCTGGGAGTGACCTGTCTGCTGTGGCTGGTGACGGATGCCAGCCATGAACGTCATTGGAATGTGCACATCTGCCTGCAAGAAAGAGGTCTGGCACCACCAGCTTGTTACACAGAGCCCTCAGAGCGGTGGCCAGATGGCAGACATGGCTCCTGTCCATCCTAGCTTAGATACAGATGATGGCTGGGTGCAAAAACGCCTACACAGACACCGTGCTAGGAGTGAATCTTTCATTCAGACTGGGTGCTGGTTAACGTGGTGACTCCATCCTGTGGCAGGGAAGAAATCCATGTTTGCAAAGAAATCACTTTCTTTGCAAGTATAAAAGAATAAATTTATGCATGAACTTATACATATTTATATATATGTACATACACAAAAAATAATAAATGTATGTAAATATAAGCATATAGGTATATACATATATATGCTTGCAAGACATTTCAGAAAATAACTAGGGGCAAAAATTTAATTTAATTCATATCTATTTCTCCTATTTCACCTTCTTCAGAACTGATAGTGTTGCACAATAGTTGAGGAAAACCATATAAAAGGAACTGAAACATTTTCTGCAGATAACACAAACTGCTCCAATTTCTAGACTGTGATTAATGAGGCATAAACATCAGAAAAGCTTTGCTTCAGAGGGATGTCCAAACATTCAAGTGATTATCCAAAGCTTGTTCAAAAATCTGATCCGGAAGAAAGAGTTTTGTTTTTCTTCCTTTATGGCTTTGGCATAATTTTGCAATATATGTATATTAATATTCCCCAGCCAATATGGGAATGGTTTGGGAATCACTTTTAGCTGCCAGTTATAAAGCCATTTGCAAGGGATTTCTGTAAAGAATATAGAAACTGTAGAATATTTATAAATCACTGAATGGAGAGTTTTCCCAAAATTAATTCTTCATATATATTACAATCTTCTCAGGAATTCCTTCATATGTGGAAAAAAAATTAATAGTCACATTTTTAATGTACTGATTTTACAAGTACTATTTTGCACATTAACAGCTGAGCACCAGTGGAACAAATTTACATGCAGTTATTTTATTATTTGCAATTAATTCATCTAGTAAGAGATAGCCTTTGCCTCAAAGAGAGGACAACCAAAACAGAGAAGGCAGAAAAAATAAATACAGAAATAAATTATTATTATCCCTGTCACAAATCTGAATTTTCACACTATGGAGAATCTCAGAAGCCAGGGATAAAGGCTTATAATATTAATGTTCACTGTGGAAAGAAAAATTATGAAGACACTTGACATGGTAATGCTGGAGGTTTTTGGTGTGACATTTTCAATTGAAATGATGTTTCCAGTGTTACCGAAGCAAACTGGTTTTTTTTCACCACAGTGCATCAAATAGAAAGGTTCAAGTTTGATATTAAGCACTATTTTCCTTAGGCTGGCAAGGAGAATTTGGACTTCGGTGAGGTCAAAGTGTTAATTAAAAACTTATTTGCCGTTACAGCAGGTAATGGTGAAGCAAACTAAGGTTTTGCGGTAACAAAGGTCTGTGTATTTGTAAAAGGCCTTTGCCACCTAAGTAGAGATTGGACATAAAACCACGGGTCATGTAGTATGACGGATTCAAGACAGATGGGACTGTAAGACTTCCTAAAATTCACTCCAGGATATTCCTGGCTTATGGTTGCATCTAGTTCATTCCCATTGCAAAAGCCAGTACAAAAAACCTTTTGACTTCCTGTTAGAGATAAGGAAGGAAAAAAGAAAAGAATAGTTTAAAAATTTAAAAAGTAAAACACTGAAAAATCCATTTATTTAACAGTATCCTGTTCCCTTTTGTAAAAGTCAAACCCTTTACAGAACAACTTCTGTCACTTAACAGACTTATAGACAGCATAAAAGAAAAAAAAGTAATGAAGGATGGGCTAAAAATTAGTTTCACCTGATATTACTGTTAGATCACATTTCCTCAAAGATAATTTTAAAAAAACTAAAGAAAAAAACAGGGATGAAATAAAGAGAATAATAATAATAATAATAATAATAATAATAATAATAATAATACAAACATAAAATAGTAAAAAAATGAAACCATGGCTCTGACACTGACACTTTGAGTGTGTGTCCAGTTGTTCCTTGAACACCTCCAGGGATGGGGACACCAACACCTCCCTGGGACTTACACAATTTGGCAGAAAATGTGCTCCTGGATGCAGTTTTGAAGACAAAAGGAAGAAAAAAGAGGTTAATTCACGGAGGAAAAGGTAGCTCAGAATAGTGAGGGTGACAATAGGATTAATCCTTTCTCCTGAACAATTGAGCCAAAGTAGGTGGTGGTGGCAGTGTCACTGATTCTTCTTTGAGCTGGTCTGATCCTGATGTCTCAGAACACCAAAACTGCAGTTGTGGTTTCTCCAGACTGAGAAAACTGGCATTTTCACACTTACATTTAATCCCTCAGGTGAAGCAGTCTAACAGCTTCAGGAGAACGGAGGAAAGTGAAGGACTCCAGAGCCCTAATTTAGATAGACAGATCCTTCTCCAGAGTCATTTACACACATGTTTAGACAGACATCTCATGAACTTATTTTAGAATAACTGCTTTATTAGGTAGACACATCCCTACCATCTATAAATGTGGGCAACATGGAATATAGTTTAAGAACATGGAGAAAATAAATTAGATGTCCAACATCCTTCACAGAACCCCTCCCAAGGTCAGTATTCGTGGCATTTGTTAAGTATTTCAGACATCTTAGGGATAATGAGAATTCCTATGAGTGTGTGGAAATCATGTTCCATTCCCAAAATCCAGTGTTGGAAACACAGGTTTAGTCAGGAAATGCTCAGTGTTCAAGTCAAACAGTTTCTAAAGGAGAAAAGAAGAGAATATGTGTGTTTGTTTTTCTCGGACATGACATGGTTGAGCACTATGAGACCAGGGGCCTTCTTCCACTACAATCCCCAGAAAATAAGTTCACAAATTAATAGATATTAACAAAGCAAAGAAAATTCAATGCATCAGCAGATAGCAAATATTTGAACAATGAAGTGAATGAAATACCAGATGGAGGATTTACGACATTATAAAAGATCCCCTGTGGGAACAAGGAATCTTTTGTCATCCAGAAAAAGTATGGTCTGTGTTTCTGTCCTGTAATAAAAGTCCAGGCTAACCTCTCAGGTTATTTGAATGTGATTTTTTGGTTTTTTTTCCCTAGAACATCTGGTTATTCCTATATGAGCAATAAGCAAAATCAGACTCATAAAGTTGTTAACATTGATCATTAAACCCTACGGCTAAGTTAAAGTGATGTAGAGTAAATTAATTAATATGCTACATTTTCTGGTGCACTGCACAGTCTGATACACGATGCAAATCAGCCACAGACTCGCTTGCTGCCTCTGTTGCTTTTTTGCCTGCTCCACTAAGGACAGATTTTTGTTGGTGATATCACCTCTGGCTGAAGTACCTGAGGCAAGAACAGGTATCATGGGTTTGTGAGGTGTGTTCTTAGTTTCCATCGCCAAACTCAGGGAAAAGAGAGGGAGAATAATACATCATATCTAGTAAGATACATAGTAGGAGTCACATTAACTGGGTCCAGCTTTGCTCTACTCTGCTTCAGAAGAAAAGCAAAATACTTTCTAAGAAACCAAGTAATTGAGCAAAAAAGGAAAAAAAACCCCACAAAACCAACAAAACAAACAAAAATCAAGAGGAAAAAAGGACATGCACACACAGAAAGACAGAAGGTCAAAAAACTTAACCCAGCAGAAAACTCTACCCCTTCTATTTCAAATGTTTGTGAATACAGGTGCAACAGCTTGCACTGATCTCTCCCAGGATCATATTCAGTGTTGCACACACCATTCATTTGAGCAAGAAACTGCCTTTTACTGCCTTTAACACTGGGGAAGGAATAAAAAGGCTTCACAGCTCCATTTACTTTTTTTTTTCTCTACACATTTCTGTCAGCATGGAATCCAGTCCTGGATCCTTCCCCTAAAATACCAGTCCATGCCTCCTTGAAAAAAAGGCCACTACCTTTTCAGGCACCATTTACAGAGAGCTCTGCCCAGTCTCCAGCTGCTGCTTCAAAAGCCAGAAGACCAGCAGGTGCCCTGTCACATCTGTTGGCCTCGTGAGGGCATCTTGGATGGTCTTGCGTGTCTAGAATACATCAGACACTTGTCAGTCCTGGGATCTCTCCCGCTGAGTTTAACAAGAGGAGAAAACCTGCTTTTTTATGCCCCCCCCCAAAGTAGTGTGTCATAGCTGTGTTTCAGTTTTCAAAGCAATTCTCCCTTTGACCTTGAGAGAGCCCTTTTGTGGCCATTTGTGCTGCTTCTTTTTGCCTCAGTTCCCCTCTATGGAACAGAAGATATGTTCCAGGCATTTCCTCTGTGCAAAAATCAAAATATCCTGCTGTCCAGATCCTGTCTAAGTTCTTATTGTTTAACCTAAAGAAATTAATTGATTGTATTCTCTTCCAAGCAAACCTTGCAAATCTTTATCAAGAAAATAACTTTTGTGGTTTTTTTTCTGTTTTGCTTGTTTGCTTTCCAACTGTTTGCTGAAAGATCGCATTCAGCTCGGAGTATGATTTTATGAGAAATTGTGTTTTTTAACCTAAAGGCTAAATATCGTCTACCAGCTTCATCTGATTGTAGAGTTATGATGGCAGACAAAGTAAACAGTGGTTTCTTATCATTTCTGATTCTGTCATGAGGCAGAAAATTGCAGGGTTTTAGTTATTTGCTAATGCATTGTCTGTTTCCATAATTCCAGCTGCAATGGCTAAAACAAGTGCATCAAAACTGCCATAGAGGCATTTTGGATAACAAAGCAAAACAGTGACATTTTTGTGTGAAAATGAGGCAGCTGTACTGGCGAATATGAGCAAAATAGGTAAAACAGAGCCCAGAGCCTCAGCCTTAATCACTCGCTAGGGTTACCAAAGTGACAATTATTTGCAAGGGAAAGCAAAACTGCATAGCGAACAAAGTTTGACACATTTCACTGAAAATCAAAGCAAAAGCCAATCTCTGAACACATTGTGGAAGTGCATGGAGCCTTATTTAAGCACTTTAGGAAAATACACGCGTGCCTGGATGTGTCATGGGTTTAGAATAAAGCACAGTCATTGGATTTTTGTATTTCATGGGTAATAGTTTTCTCTTTCTACGAAGCGATATTGTTATTTTATTATATGCCAGTGCCAGCTCATTTTGTATACAGAAACCCTCGGGACGCTGTGCCATGCCATGCTCTGCCACCCCACAGTGACCAGTCTTTGCTCTCTGAGCACACCAGCCACAGCCATGGGTCTCTCTACACTTTTAAGGGCTCGTGATCTGCAGAAGTCCTTGCTGGATAAACCTGCTGTCTATCCTAGTCCATGCAACATTTGTTTTTTAAATCTCAGAGTAAAATCTAGCTGTCAGGTTTTATAAATCACAAGGGGAACATTTAAAAAGCTTTATCAGAAAGCCTTGAATAAAAGACCAGTCTTTCTTGATCCTAGGGTGAATTGCAAGATTTTTTTTTAAATTTTCTTTTTTTTTCTTTTTTAGATAATAATGATGTTCTTCTCTGGTGAATTATTTCAAGATTAATGCAGAGGGTTTATTCAGATGCAGTTTAGCATTATTGACTGTGTCATCATATGAGGCATTGCTGGTTGACCATTATGTCTTGTTTGCAGTTTATAAAGATGCTGAACAGGATGTGAAACTCAATAATGCATCAGCAGCAAATGCAAATTTTCTGTATTTACTGGAGGGGTGGGAGGGAACACACTACTAACAAAAAAAAAAAAAAAAAAAAAGAAAAATATTAAGCCATGCATTAATGGGTTTCGTTGGCAGCTTCCATTATTTTGCTTTTCCAAATCTGCCAAGTTGACAGAAACCTCCACAGTGATGTGGCCCTCTCCCAGGTCCCTGATGCCCCAGCATTGCCAGCTGCTCTTGTTGAGTCAGTGACAGGCTCTGACTTCTCTGTGAAAGCCAAAGGGCCAACTTATGGCTCCAAACCTCCCTTTTCCAGGTCACAGCTCCTTTCAGGAATGTAAATCCTCAGCTGGGATGTGGTATTTGATATTCCTGACAAGATCCCTGCTGCTGGGAATAAAACACCACACTTGGTTTTGTAGAAGTCATTTTGCAGGAACAGACTTTCAAAGTGCTCCAGTCTTCTCATTAACTTTGCAGATAGCAGAAGTTCTCATCTGTTTCATCCCCTTTTCCTAGAAGCTTCAGTCCCAATAACAGTGAAATGGCTATGCTTATTCCTATCACAGTATTGTCTCTTTTTAAGAGAAATTCTAACTGCATTCCTTTCTGGCTTTTCACTCTTAATCCCTGTAATTCACTACATTATTTTCTTCCTTACTTATGAGAATTTAAATAGATGATCAAGCCCTATTAAGCAAGAAGACCAATGTTTTACAGAAACTAGCACTGTTGAATGCTTTGAATTCCTGAATGAGCAGCAAGATGTGCATTAAGATCCATAAGGAAGAAATTCACATCCAAATTTTAACAAGACATTTATAAACTGAGAAAGCTCACGTCCCATTCTCATATAATGATACAATTCTGCTTCTATTGGATAATTTATATAATTTCAAAGAATCACAGAATCATTCAGACTGGAAAAGATCCCTGAGATCATCAAGTCCAACCCATGACCAAACACGATCTTGTCAACCAGACCAGAGCACTGAGTGCCATGTCCAGGCTTTCCTTAAACACCTCCAGAGACGGTGACTCCACCACCACCCTGGGCAGCCCATTCCAATGTCTAATCATCCCTTCTGTGAAAAAATTATTCCTTATGTTCTACCTAAACCTTCCCTGGCACAGCTTAAGGCTTTGTCCTCTTGTCCTGTCCCTTGTTCCCTGGGAGCAGAGCCAGACCCCCTGGCTGCCCCCTCCTGTCAGGGAGTTGTGGAGAGCCAGAAGGTCCCCCCTGAGCCTCCTTTTTCTCCAGGCTGAGCCCCCCCAGCTCCCTCAGCCACTCCTGGTGCTCCAGACCTGCTCTGTTCCCTTCGCTGGACATGCTCCAGCCCCTCAGGGTCTCTCTTGTCCTGAGGGTCCCAGAGCTGTCCCCAGCACTGGAGGTGCCTCAGCAGGGCCAGCACAGGGCACGGGCACTGCCCTGGGGCTGTGGCCACCCCATGGCTGGGCACACCTGGGCTCATGTCCAGATCAGCAATGAAGATATTAAACAGGGCTGGGCCCAGCACTGATCCCTGGGGACACCACAGTGACCAGCTCCCAGCTGGGTGTGGCACCATCCCCCACCGCTCTCTGGGCCAGCCAGCAGCCAGTTCCTACCCCAGGGAGGAGTGAACCTGTCCAAGCCCTGAGCTGCAGCTTTTCCAGGAGATGCCGTGGGAGATGGTGCCAAAGGCTTTGCTGGAGTCCAGGCAGACACATCCACAGCCTTCCCCTCATCCACAGGCGGCTCAGCTGGTCATCAAAGGAGATCAGGCTGGCAGACAGGACCTGCCTTTCCTAAACCCACTTATAGTATGATGCTTGACGTTTCTGGTTAGTTTCTGTCCAGAGGGAAGTTTCCTTCCAGAGGGAACATCTGACTGATCCCAGACTTTGGAAGCATTTAGGGTCAAGCACAAAGAGACCAGAGGTCATAGCTTCCAGATGTGCATTTGCTTTCCTGATGCTACTCCCACACAAATAACTCCTCACTTTGCCCATATACTAATACATACTAATATACCATCATTTTTGTGTTTCAGCTGTTAATTTTCCCAATTCCTCTATAAATTGCTATATCAATAGTCAATGTTACAATTAAGTTACTGCTGTTTAACTGAATAATACGTGGAGGAAGACAATTTGTATTTAGACTGGTTTTCCATCACACAGTCATATACCACTGTTAAAAAAGCTTTGACTAAGGATCCTGAATCTGAAATTAATTTCACTAGAATCTCAGTCTTGTACTATTTATTATTACCCTAAGGGAATCAACTCATGGACTGGAAAACAAAGTTTAAAAAATTCAGCTGCGTAAGTCATATGGAAGTTGAATATTTGGGTAGAAACAAACAGTTGAAGATCTCTTTGGGAGATCTACTACATTGATTAGGTCAGTCTTCTGCAGATATTCTTGGGCTAACATCAGATATGAAAACATGGACATCAGGAGTAACATAACCACGTAAGTAAACTACCTCTTCAGGCATTCACACAGCTTTCCAGATGAATAAAGTCTGGGGGGTTTTTGTTTTTTTTTTTTTCTCAAGTGGTTATAAGTGACAGAAAATATACAGAAAGCTCATTATAGTTTATGCTCTGCACTATGTCAGCCAAGATTCAGGAATCCTTCTCACATGACATTAAAAATTCCATCTCAGTTATTCAAAGAAGATTCATTTCCTGGGGAATTTTCTGTATTTCTCACCTTCTGACAGAAAGAGCTCTTCTGACTATTCACTGTTTCTCTCACATTAAGTGTTGCTCACATATTATTGAAAATTAATGATGAGGGGGGAAATATTATTTTTAATAAACTTTTTAAAAATAAATAATTAAAAGAAAAAATGTTGCAAGCCATAGGTTTAAATTTGAGTTGATGGTGTTGGTTGCATTTGACTATAAAATGGTTTCTTTGTGACTTGTGTTATACAAATGGGCAATTTTCCAGACAGTAAAAAAGAGGGGATGAAGTTCAGCTGACGTCACTGGTCACCAAATGATCCATTCCAAGCATCACTGGAAGGAAAACAGCTGAATTAAGAAGTTGAGGTGAAAGGTGGAGGTGGAGGGAGAAGCATTCAGTTGTAATGGGTCAAATCAGACAAGGTCCTTTGCCAGTTTCATAAAGCAGGAAATGTATTAGGATATTGATCATGTCAAAGCGTTTTCTTCCCAGAGCTAAAGTGTTACCAAGTACTGAAGGGAAGGAAAAAGGCAGCACAGTAATTACTATCCTGCCTTTTTTAAGTTTTCAGACCTCATCAATAGTTTTGATTCCACTTTAAGTTTTAGAAGAAAAAAGAAACCTTTCTTGGGTAATGTTTCAGAGAAGATCTTATGCCTAAGGGAAGGTATGTGTTTCAAATTATGACACTGGAAGACATTATTAAATAACACTAAAAAAACCCTTCTTTTATACTGTCAACCTTTTTTCCTATAGCAATTCTTGAATTCTAAGCTAAAAGTAGCCTTGGGAGAAACAGTGTGGAGGGTTTTTTCAGTTTATTTTTTTTAGGGTAGATATCTACCTAGATTCCTTTACACATAGCTGCAAGGTTTGTGCAGAGGAAGATAAAAGAATTATTTTATTTTAGTTACATTGTGGTCCTGTACTAAGCAATTTAAAGGAGAAAATAACATTGTTAAAGATAGGTGAATAAAGCAAGAAAATATGAACCATCTGCAGCTCTTCCTTCCTTCCCATTCCCCGGCTGAAATGAAAAGCAAAAGAATATGAAAAACAGCAAGGTTTTTGGTTTTATTATTATTATTTCCCAAGGGCAAAAACCTGCAAGTAGGAAATCTGTTTGTGAGGAAAAGAAATAAAAAATTAGGTGGGTAATATTTATTATGAAAGTAGTAAAATGGTAGCATCAGCTTTTTCCAACCTTGAGCATCTATAATAAGGCAATTAAGCTACCAGGTAAATCTATCAGGACGACACAAAGGCAATGCCAAGTGCATACCCTGGGTACATCCTCATCTCTGTGCAAGGAAAATCTGGGCATGCAGGCTGGAAGAAAACAGAACCAGGGTGCCACGAGTCCCTTCCAGCAGCACTGGTGGGTGCCAGGGCTGGAGTGAATGCCACGGCACACTGCCCATGGGAACAGCAAACCACATAATATAAGATTTGTGAGAGACAGGATGGTGAAGAAAAAGGATGCTCTAGGTATTTCTCACATTAGCACATTCTGTATGTTTTTATGCAGCACAAACCATCACCCTGGGCTCTGTTTCTACAGTAGAAATGATGAATTTGATTCAGGAGCCACTTCATGAAATTCTTCAGCCAGTTTTATGCCTCAGGTCAAACTAGATAACAATTATGGTCTCAAAATTATGAGTTTATAGTCTCAATTATGATATTACAGCCTCATTATGCTCTCAAAATTATCCAAGCTTCTTAAGAGTCAGCACAAAGGTTAGAAAGGCTTGAAAATCAATGGAAGTTACAAAGACAGAAACTGTACTGTTACGACAGGTATTGTTTCCTCCCTTTGCATGGGGAGGGCAATTTGGATGCTGGAAAGTACTGTTGGAAGGCTGCACCAAATATCCTTATTCATTGAACTGAGTTCTCTTTGAGTGGAGAAATCTCTCACTGATGGAAATGTGTGAGCAACTGGCCTGTGAATGACTTGCATCTGTAAGACTCACTATTGAAATGGAGTAATGCTGTACTAGGAAAATAGCAAGCATTACTGAAAATATTTCCTTGGCTGTGTGTATATATATATATACACATGTATACAATGCAAATTTACTGCTCCTTCGCTTGTTATCTGTGTAGGTCAAACAAGTTGATCTCAATCCCTTCTTTCCTCTTGTGCCAGCTTGCAAGAAAATGAATGTCATGGAGACACTATGGAGATAATGATGGTAGTAGAGCATTGATCTTCTCTGCTTTACAGACAAACCATGCTGATGATGGCACACAAACCACCCTTGATAAAATGAAAAGGCCCACGATACTTTCTCTGTTGTGCTAAGGTCCCTTTCTTCAAAACTGATTCCTTGTAAAAGAAGTTTTAAAAAATCCATTGCTCAAAACCTCTCAAAGTATGAACAAGGAGAAAAATCTCATGGGAAGAAACAGACACTAATCTCAGCTCTCTCATGACTTCTTTTCATTGCCATGTCTCAACTGGCATTTCATTGCCAGTTAGAGCTATGCAAGAACCACACCCATTGTACTAAATAATCCATTAGTATGGTAAGGTTTTTTGAAAATTGGCAGTGGTTTTAAGCATCAGAGCTCAGTTGTAGAAGGGGGATCCGACTTTCAAAAGGTGAGTGTTCAGTAATATCAAAACAAATGCCATTGAAGGTGTTGCAAAGCTGGAAGAACAGAATTAAGAGGTTTTCCCAAAATCACCAGTGCTTTTGATAAACATTAGCCTTGACCTACTCACAGAGCCTCTTGAAGCATGCAAGCCTTTCACACCTTGACTTAGATGCTGCTGCCTGGAGCAAGGATCCTTACCAATTCCGTTACTCTTTGCAAGGATCCCATCAAAAGATCAATGCCATACAAACAAATAAGGAAATAAACACACACACCTCCACCCCCCTATTATCTCTCTATCAAGAAAAGAGATTGAGTCTCAAGATAGCTTAGTAAGTGTTGCACTAAGTTTTAGATTGCTTCCCTGCCAGACATGACAGTCAATAAAATATCAAAAAATATTGTAGCTTCTGCAGTTCATCTGGCATTGCTTTTGGCCTGATAAACTTGAGGTGTTTTTATTCATTACCCTGTCAGTCAGTCCTTGAAAGCTGAGAGATTTCTAACTTCTCCCTTGAAATGTGTCATGATGGATAGAAGATGACTGTAGGCATTCAAACAGGAAATATGGAGGTGGAATCCTCCTCTTCACCCGTGACCTAAACCAAAGAAAAATGGTTTTGTACAGAAATAGGCCTTTTGGCACAAACTCTGCCTCATCACCTGGCAAGGCTGCTAGTCCTCTCCAAAGAACCACAGCATGGTTTGAGCTGAGAGGTCAAGGGTATTGCAAAATTTGTTTAACCATTTAATGGAATTCTGGTTTTATCACCTCAATATCCCCCAAAACATTTACTTTCTGTACGGTAACTGATACACATGAAGCAACTGGTAGTCATAGAAGCCACATTTATGTCTTTCTGTTTAACCATACCAGGAAATGCTGCTGCTCTGGAACTCCCACTTTGAATTGTTGGGACAGTCCCTGGTACATTTTTTGCCTGACACAACACACATATTCCCAGATTATTTCACGGAACAGTACAAGAGTTAGCATATGCAAGGGACCATGCACAATAGGAAGTTTGAATGCAGTTACTCTGTTTCAGACGCTAAGAAAGTTTAGTGCTATGGATATTGACATTTCAGAGTCAAATGGTCTGGGAATACTTGTGGATATATCTAACCATTTATTAACATGGTCGTGGTCTTAGCTGACTTAGTCCTATACCTAGAAACTGGGTCTGACTGACCTAGATTTAGCCAGTAGTCTCAAGTAAGAAGTGCCACAATTTTACTAAGGTTAGAAAGGTATAATTCCTATAAGTATAGATAAGGATTGGTGCTCATTTAAAGTTTCTTCATCCAGTTACAGCTGTGAAAAACTGTATTTCCTTTAAGACTCTGACCATACTCTTTGGCATGCCCTCAAAACAAACTATTTTCTTGTCATCTTTATAAAGCTTCTATAATTGTGATTCATTATTTAAATAAAAATATCCCCAAAGCCTTCAGAAACTCAGGACATCTAATATGTAAGTGCACTATAAATAGCAAAAATTAAAAGCACTTGGAGAAAATTTCTCACAGAAAGATCATTAGGCCTTCTTAAAAAGAGATAGATACTAGAAATATCCAAAGATATATCAAATCTAGTAGTATGACTTTGAGTCTAACAACTTCTCTCTTGACTTATATTCAGTAGGATCATATCCATTAGGACCCTTCTGAATATTTTCTTTGCAAAAAAAAAAAAAGGTTTACTCATTCCAGCTCTTGCCATACACTCAGAATTTACTAGTTTTCACCATCTAATTGGACCTTTCTTTGTCCTATTAGATTTTTTGCACAAATATAACTTCTTTATTTTAGATACTCTTCAGGATCAATCGGACAAAGTTTCAAAATGTTGGATACTTATCCTAAATTATAAATGTACCTAAACATTATCTTAATCATTACATACTGCCCACTACCTGTTCTCTTTTCTTTGCCATCTGATGACTTTGTATGACTTCTGGGACAAAGACACATTCAACATTGCTTACATGAATTTTTAAGGAACTGAATTTTAAACTCACCTATCTGTGTTAGAAGGGCTGGTATGGCACAGCTCTCACAGTAGGACTAATATAGCAGCAGTACACGATAAATATAGTTGAGCACATTGCTTCAACATTTATTTTGTTGATGTTGCTGAATATATACATAATATACACAGAGGTGCAAAGATATATGCCACAGTGCCATGAAATGAATCAGAGCATTTAATGACACAGAAAATATAGAAAGTCATATTGTAGCTCATGGTTCATGTAATCAGGGTCATCCAGGCTCTCAAAATTGAAGATTAAGCTTTTAAAACTACCATAAACGAGTCAGAAACCTTCAATTAGATGCACTAACTTCTTCAATAACATTTGAATGAAAAGTAAGTCTCATTTAATAGTGAAATAGGGGGAAGACTGTGACTGGTGTAATATAGCATAATCGTGAAATATAGGAAAGATAATGACTAGTGCAGCCGTTAACTGAGAGCATTGAATAGCTGAGAGAGAAGGCAATGGCAATAAGAAACAGTGCCTCACCTTCCTGCAGGGCTTTCCATCATATGATCTCAAAGTATCTCACAAAATAATAGCAGCGATTCGCATCACTTCCGGGAGGGAGGCTGCCATTACAGCAGCACCTGATTATCCTGTTCAGCATTTAGAGCTCTCGAAGCCTGGGACACTGTACTACCTATTCCCTGAATATTCCTAATGCTCCCCCTGGCTGACATTCCTTTTGTTCCTCTCAGGATACATGCCACTTTTGTTGCTTTTTCCCAGGCTTTTCTTGGTCAACATTGAAAGGATAAGATTTCTTTTTTAAGGAAGAGAACTGAAATCCTCCCTTCACTCTGTGCCCTTTGGAGCATGAGCAGAAACAACAAAATTTAGCTATCATAAAACTTGGGATGGCGTAACAAGGAGAATCACCAAGGAGAAATAAAGTGGTTTTGACTTGACCATGCAACTCTGAGCGCCCAAACAAGATGGATTATGCTACTGTAGCAGAGTTTTTTCAAATCTCTATTGTAAAATTCTGGTTTCTGAATCACATTTTAAGTCTATATGAGGAAATGATACAGCTGCCTGAGTACAAAAAGATGTGAAAACTTTAAAGTAACCCCAAATTCAGGGTCTGTGTGAAAATACAACCCCAGAGTAAGCTGCTCAATGCAAGATTGCATTGAAATTGTATACTGCAACACTTCAGCTTCCTAATTGGTATGGATATTATCTAGCTCAAAAAGAGTAATTTAAATGACGTCTCATCCTGGAGGAACATGGAGCTGGTCGGCATCCCCTCGATGGACTGCACATTCCCTCCAGCACCAAAATGCATGCTGACATGTACATTCAGAAGCAAATGACCTGAGCTGGGAGCCACTCAAGCTCAGTGATCATTCATATGCATATTCCCTTAATTTAGAGATGTTCAAAGTGATAAAATACAGACACTGGGAAGCAAAGTTACAGCACCAGGTCTCAAGATATACTTTCTGGACACTAATCTAGTTTTTGACCTAGAGTGACAGATGCTATCATGATTAAGAGAAAAAAAAAAAATCCCAAATGCTTGCAGTAGATATTTGCACAACTATCTTTCTTATTCCAAGAAGAAAATATGATGGTTTATATTTAGACTCTTAATATATATTCGAACTTGGGACTGTGCAGTTGCATTTCATGTAGGCTGATTACAAGAAAAAACATTTCCCCTTAATGAGTTTATCTTAATATTTTTACTTTTCTGGTGTTTCTGGATCCCTATGCGTACTCTGCAGCCACACAGACACTTGCATATGCTAACACACAGCTTTGGAGATGTAAATATGGCAGAGAGCATTACCTGTGTGCTGACAAAGTATACAGCTTGACAATACCCAATCAATTCATGCTTGGTGTGCTTGGCAAATGAGATGCAATTTTTATCCCAAATCAATGGTGAATTAATTGACAGGATGGTAAACAAAGGCTGGGTCTAATATGTCACTGGACCTCGGTCTGCAGGGGACCTGCAGCTTTGACAAACTCGCTGGTGTTGCAGTTCTCCAGGACCAAGTTCTGACCAGAACGTGGACAGAAGTTTTGACAGGACAGGGTCAAACCTGTCTTGGAGGTCCAGCTCAAAATGTGATTGAAGTGTGAAAGGGTAATAAGGGCCAGGAGGAGCCTTAATCGATTTTGGGTGAGAACAATGTTGGAATCCAGCCTGAATGCCTTGGTGAGTGCCTACATTTTAGTCACACATATAAAACTATCAGAATCCTTTCATATTATATTATGTTTGTGCACCAGGGAACCTATGCAAAATTACTGTGCATGTTGTTTTTCCAAAAGAGAAGTCTTTCACATGTTCCACATAATTCCCAATCAATCAGTAAGTTCTCCAGAAAGAATAATTCTTATTTTTCTTTTTCCTTGCTTTTTTAAAAAAAAATTGGTTACATGCATAGGTAGTGGAGAGTCATCAGCACAAGTTCTCCTTGTAGAGGGAAGGTTGGTACAAAGGTTCTGAGATCCAAACCAGAAATAAGATGCTGAAGAAATTAATGCTTAGTATTTAATGCAAACCCTTTAAATTAGCCATGAAAAAATAAATTTATTTAGGATGGGAAGGGAAGGGTTTTTCCTCTTATGGAAACCACTGCAGACATCATAATAAATCTCCCTGACTTTTCTATGCCTTTTAACGTTATTTTTTTTAAGATTTGTTTTGGGTTTTGGATGGGGAATTGTTTGGGTTTGGGTGGTAGCTAATTGTTTTTGTTTTTTTTTTTTTTTTTTTAAATCAAGGATCCCTGGGCAATTAAACTAATCTATATCCCAGTTTTATCTTTTTGCTTGTGATGAAGGAGACTTCCTTTCATCTTTTCCCAGAACTAAGATTTGGGTCCTTGTCAGTTCATCTTCTCTCCTAGAGAAAAATTGTGAGAAGAATATCTGTAATATTGACATAAACCATAAGGCTATATAAGGTCAAATTGATACCTAGTACATATTTTAGAATCCTTAAAAAGCCAAGTCTTTTTTTAAAGTCAGAAATACTTAGTTGCACTTGAATAATGACAAGGAGAGTTTGACAGGAGCAGCAACTTGCTGAGTAAGTGGAGGGGCCAAATTCCCTGTCAGAATTTGAAACAACTTGAAGAGTCTGTTGAAGTTAAGGAAAATTCCCCAAATCATCCTGTCTGCTTCTGCACTGTAAAGGAAGCATCCTCTTGCCACCTCCTGCTTCTAGACCAGAAAAGCTGTCTTTTTTTTCCCCATGCTGAATTAGTGTGCAATATAGATCATCAATATGCAAGCTTTTTTTTAAGTATCCTTTTCCCGAAGACATTTAAAATTGTGACCTGAAGGAAATTCAACAGATGATTCAATCTCCTCTGGGAAAGTTTTCCTGATTTTTAGACCAAGATTGGAGATTTCCCTCATGGAAATGTAGGTTTTCCTTCTGTTCTCAAAACTGACTTGCTAAGTGACTTTTGTAAGTCCTTTATATTGTGTTTCCTCCATTTTCCTAATTATAACATAAAACCAATTTTGAATGAGGCAGGATTTCTATGAAGACTTTGCAGTGTTTCTGTTGATCCAGATTTGGAAGTGAGATCTGCCACCCTTCACATACTGCTCTTCTCCCTCTCCTGAGCTCCCACACAGTATTTGCCATGCCCTGAAAAACAGAATACTCATTTGAGTGGAAAGCAAACCACAAAATATGCCCTTGAGAGGTGATCCCTGCTCTCGGGATGAGAGAAAACTTCCAGACTGGTGTGCAATGATGAGGAAGAAAGAGACACACAAAGACCTACTACACCTGTTTCCCATCTGGGTTTATAGGAGGATCTGCCATGCTGTTTCGTCTCTCCTCTTTCACATGCAGTCAAAGAGCACTGGTGATTCCCAGCTCACCGTCAGGGCCCTCGGCAGTAGCCCAACAAAGCCATTTTGCAAACGCAGCTGAAAACGACTCTCACAGTTCCTAACTCTCCTAAGTTCAGCAAACTCCGTTCCCCCATTCCCAACCAAACTGTCTGATTCTGTGACACCTACTCATGCCATGTCCTCCAAGGCACTTGACAAGAAGCACTGCTGGGGCTGGCGTAGCAACTGAGGCTTCTCAAGCTTCATACTCCATCATCCTCTCTTCATTTACTGGACACTTTCCCTGGGGTACAGATAACTAACTAGGTCCTCCACTGACAGTGCCAATATGGTTTGGGAACAAGGACCTAGGTCAACAAACTCCTGGGACAAACGTATTAGCTCTAAGTGACTTAACTTTTCACAAGTCTGATGAGGAGCAGCTGAGGAAGTTGGTGGGATGGCTCAGCCTGGAGAAAAGGAGGCTCAGGGGTGACCTTCTCAGTCTCTTCAATTCCCTGACAGGAGGATGCAGCCAGGTGGGGATCGGGCTCTGCTCCCAGGGAACAAGGGACAGGATGACACGAAATAGCCTCAAGTCGTGCCAGGGAAAGTTTAGATTGGATATTAGGGAAAACTTCTTTACTGAGAGGGTTGTGAAGCACTGAAAGGGGATACCCAGGAAGTTGTGGAATCACCATCCCTGGAAGTGTTTAAAAAACTGTGTAGATTTGGTGCTTGGGGACATGGTTTAGTGGTGGACATGGCCATGCTATGTTAATGGTTGGCCTCAATGATCTTAGAGGTCTTTTCTAGCCTAAATGATTCTGCAATTCTATGATTTGTTATAGAAAATGCTAGTACCACCATGGAGGAAAAAAAAATATGTCAGGAGATGGGAAACTGGCAACACTATGTGAACAAAGCTGCAAGAAATAAATGGGGTATAGTGTTACTAGCATTGCTCTGGTAAAAATGCAAAAAGCAGAGTTCACAGAAATAAAATATTCTGACAAGGTGATCATGCCAAAGCAATACTGTGAAGAAATGGAAAGTTCTATACAAATTGTAGTGTCTTGAAAAACTCAAAGCTTTGTGCAGCACAACTCAGATTCTCACTTCAGAGAACTAAACGACAGGCATCTAAAATTTAGCTGTTGCCTTAAAATCCCAATATAGATGATATGAGTGTAATGCAGGTTCCTTCAGAGAGTGATCGTTCTCACCTATCTTAAGCTCCTGTTTAGATAAACCATTATCAGAAGGTGCTTATACCTGTCAAGCGAGCCTAGGGTAAGCAGGCTAGAGTCAGGTTTCTAATTTGAAGTTTTAGTTGAGCTGTGTAAGACAAATTTCACCATAACAGCTCACGTTATTCAGTTATAGTAAGGCATCTTCTCACTTTTTTTTCCCCCCCTCACACGTGAATATCTGCTGCAGAGAGCCATAAAACATGACACAGGATCTGCAGCAACCCTGCTCTCCCCTGGAGCATCAGCTAGAGGCCAGGCAGGATGACAGTCATCATCCCAAATGGCACTAGACATTCTGGTGGGGCAACCCAATTGAGCTTCGAGTGTCACTGCGCTTGACAGATTCTGCGTCATGGTTACCATGTTTTCCAACACCAAGCATTGTAGTTTGCTGCAGGACAAAATGGCAAGTTTTTGCAGCTGTTTTTAACACATGTGAATTTCCAAGCTTGCAAGATAGCAGGAAGTTAAGGCCAGACTTCAACTCTATACTTAAATGAAGATTCACTGCCCTGAGCAATTGATAGAAAGAGGGAGGCAGATAAGCTGGACAAGTCTTCAGAGGTTACTGCTGCGCTCAGTTAAATTTATGTATGGAGCTTTGGTAGTTGTGTTAGTGGACTGGAAAGCCCTCTTAAGGCCAGAGACTCATAGAGCTGGTGATGTGGCATCTAAATAAAGCAGATAGAGTTTCCTCTTTCAGTTTTCAGGGGCAAAAGATACTCAGCTTAGTGTCAATTCAGTATTAACCTCTCAAAGAGGAACAGAGATGACTTCAGAGGTTATACTCCTGGATCAGCTACAATTTCAGTTTCTGATTTAGCTCCTCTGTTCTTGCAATTTCCTCTGATGTGCATGTAGATAAAAATACTTAACAATTTCCCAGGTCTGTTTTGAACCTAAATTACTGGATATTTGTAAAGAGCTTTGAGGCATTTATGATCATAAACTGAAAATTACACTCTCTTACCTTGCTGCTATTAAGGCTTATTATTTTCTTTTAGCTCTACAGCTTATTTTCTTTTCAGAATATTGAATAGACTCCTAATAAATGCAATATAAATGAAAGACAGACTAGTGCCATTCTTTGGTAATATTTACAAAGAAACTGTAACTCATGCTGGTTCAGAAAAAAAAAAATCTTGTCTTTCTTTGTCAAAGATAAAATCCACACTACAATCAAGGCCCAGTCTTTATATGACAGTCAGATATTCCTGCAACAGGTTTTCCAGTGAAGTTGTAGGTGACCCACCTCTGAGTATGTTAAGGTGAGGTTGGATGGAGCTCTCAGGAACCTGGTCCAGTGCAAGATGTCCCTGCCCATTGCAGGGGGCTTGGAATTACATGATCTTTACAGTCCCTTCCAAAGTAAACCATTCTAGGATTCTATGATCTGCTTTTGTCCTGCAAGAAGATATTTGCTTTTACACGCATTCTCTCTCTTTCACACCCTCCCTCCCCTCTTCTTCCTCCCCACCTTTCCCCTTTCCCCCTCTCCCTGTCCCACACACATATAGCCATGCACATTCATGGTCTTGGGAAATAAATCCACATATCAAGTTAAACATAAACTTGGAGTGGAATAACCTTCTGAGTCCACCACACAATCCTCATATATGTCTCACCAACAGTGGCAAGAAAATACGAAGTTCATATTCTAGGACTTAGAGGCCAGGGTAAATGATGGGTATGACACCTAGTTACTGTAATTAGGTTGGTGTGTTGTACAAAAAGCACTTTGCCTTTTGCCATCAGCGAAACCAACAGGTAGAAGGACAACCTATCAAATGGATGAGTTTACAGGGTAAAAAAGCTCTTCTCTCTTGGCTGCTTGATTATCTACACAGCAAACTTATTGGAATACTTCAGAGCTTCCTCCCAAAAAAGACCAAATCTTGGTGTATTTCTAGGGTTACTTGTGTCCAGGGACCCCTGCTTATTTAATAATCCTGTTGAGTAAATTATAGAGCTGATTCCCCTTACAACATATTTTTGAGCTGAGGGGTGGATTAGAACGTGCACAGGAGAGAGATTGTATCTCTTAAGAGTCATATTTAGATGCATTAAAGTCCCCCAACAACACAAACCAATAACCCACTGCTGAACCAGCATTCTGTGCAGACAATGGCAAGTCCTTGTCACATTGGAGGTATCAAGGAGATCTGCAGTTCCATGAAGATGAGTGGAGCTTTGTTGTGTGAGGGGGTGTGCCTTGACATGCCCTGGACTTTTGCTACTGAGACTGTTGTCTAGAGTAATAAATTGAACATGTCAAAGAATGTTTCCAGGCAATTCACTTGTCTCTACACTAAATTTTTAGGACAGTCTCTAACACATTTTTAATCTGTGCCAACAGGCACTTTCCCAGACTATTTTGGGGCATAGAACAACACCTGCAGAAGACCAGAGCCACATCCAACAGGCAGCCTGATTGCATCACCTAGCTGACTCTGGCAGAGATCACTGATGTAGATGCAGGTCCTCCCAGGTCAATCAGCATCATACCCAGGGACTGATGTGGGATACATAAAATTATTCACACAGATGCAGTTTCACTGTCCAGTTTGGAACTTGCTTTTGTCTAGGCCATGCTCCTGGGAATCATTTTTATTCAAGTGAGTGTATCTGAGGCAGAAGGGGACTAATGAACACCTCTGCCTTTCCTTTGTAAAGAATTGGGATGCTGACCTTGAGTAGTGTAGATTAATGTGCTGGTGGGGCTAGAGGAAGTTGCACCAGATGAAACATCAGTATTTCAAGAGGCTCTAAATATTCAGGGTAGCAAATGGGTCAGATTCCAGAAGGAAGAGAAGGCTCATCCAAACATGAACAGTCCTTCTGAATGCTGGCTAACAATCACTGGGGTGTTGGTGGCTGGCAGCAATAAGTACCCAGTCACCTTTGACTGGCTGTAAGAGAAACTGGATTTGAGGGAGATGATGATGTTTCTGGAGAAACAATGCTGGCCAAAACATCATCAGTTCAACTTAAGCAAGACTGCCTGCCCTGTGTGGCATATAGCCTGAACTGGAATATGGTAAGAACCATGCTGACCATGCCCACCTGCCCCATCCTCTTTCCTTTTTTAAACATGAGTCAGTGTGGTGGTGCAGGCCTTGGAAACTGCTCAGGTACTGGGTGAGGGCGCGGGTGTCCAATCCTGGTACTCTGATGCAGGGACCAAGGTGTGATGGCTTGCTCTCTACATCTCTAGAAATCCACTCTGTCCTCTGTTCAAAACCCTGTTAGTTATGTTGTTACGCCCCTCTGTTGTTATGGAAACCCCTTCTCCCCTCCCAGTTTTATGTATTAGTCCATGAATAGTTTTGTTCCTCAGTTAAGATGTATGGTGTTCCAGAACTTTCAATGTTACTCCACGCCCCACTGGCTCTCCCCCAATACTCCTCCCTCAATATACCCTTATTGGTTGATGCAATGTCTCCCCACCTTCTCCCCTCCCCGGACCCTTTTCCTATTTGCTACTGATGCTCTCCACGCCCCCATTCAGAGGGGTATAAGATCCTGTGGCAGCCCTTTCTCGGGGCTTTTCATCCCTGCTCCCTTCACTTGTTAATAAACCTGTTTGTGGAATTGCAAATGAAGAGACCTCCCTCGCCTCTTTGCCTCTGGCTGCGAGCTTGTTACACCAACCCCTAGGAGAGCCCTCTGCTAGGAGGAGGCCTGTCTCAGCTGTTGCCACGGAGGGCAGGGGAGCTGGTCAGAGTGACAGCTCCCAAGCGGGGCGGGACGTGAACCTCTGGGCATTCCCAGAAGGGGTCATCGCAGCGGCTCGTGATAGGGATCACGCAGCCGCAAGTCAATAGCTTTGTTCACCCCAGTTTCTGCAGTCTAGTGATTATCGAGTCTTCAGATTGGTTGTCTACACTCACCACACTGCTTCTGCCTAAAGCAGTGGAGCGACACAGAATAGCTTCATTTCTAAAGTCTGAAAAGCTCAAGTACTTGGGTGAAATCAGGATGCCTCCTATATCATGCAGCAAAAATAAAACATAACTGCATTCTTTTATTATCTCTCCCAAGAGGTTGTTGTAAGCAGCAGGCGTGATAGCCCATAAGTAGGTCTAGATTCAAAAAAAACAAATAAATAAAAAAAACCCCTAATGAAAGTCAACAGAGTAATTCCCTTTCTTCAAGGGCAGGAGACAAACTGATACACACTCAGTTCCTCACTTTCGGAGGGCAATAAACTCAAAGTTGGCAGCTACAAAAAACAAGCTTTCTTTATTTTGCAATTTTAGATTTCTTGGGCCACAATAAACTGGCAGTTTCAAGTCTTCTATATGTTCTTTAGTAACAATAAAACATACCTCTAGCCTCCCATAAGAATAACACTGGGAATTCCTAAGCTCTCTAGACAAGCCAGCATAAAAGATTTTTCTTCCTGCAACAGTTTTGAAGCAATAAAACACCCTTTTATCAATCCTGTGGGTGACAACAGGGGACATACATCCCAGGCTGCCTTTTTATGCAGATGATGATCACTGTTTGCTGCACAGATTCCATCTGACCTGGAGGCTGGAACCGGCATAGATGGACAGTAGTTAAGTAGACTGGCCAGACCTCTGGGTTTCCTGGGATTGCTCTTGTGGTGTCAGACAGTGGTATGTTCTGTGGTATGTTCTGATCAGTAATTGAATATTCTTTGACTACTATAGATCATAAATTCGGTGATTAAAATGTATCACACACAGAGCATTTTTTCATTTTTATTTCTGCGGAATATGTTTTACCTTTGGTTTGTGACCAGTTTGTCTTGGCTTGTCAACATGTTTACAATCCCATTTAGTGTTTAATGTTCGTACTTTGTTAAGCAAAGAACATCTTGAAAATCCAATTCCCAAGTGACTAAGGTAAATAAAACACAAAAACAGACCAAAAAACCCACATTACTTGGAATCATTTGTCCACAAGGCTAGATAAAGAGGGCACTGGCATACTTCAAATCATGGTGCTTGGAAGAACCAAAGATTTTCACCCAGATAAATTGTGTGCTTCATTGTTGCAGTTTAGACTTGCATATAAGACACATGAAACCCTGTTTCAGCATGGCACATGTTGGTAGTTAAAGTTATGTTCCCTTTCCATATGAATTATTGTTAACAACAGCAGCAAGAATACCGTACAATGCCACGTCTGAAATGGGAGTTCTAATATTACGACCTGAGCATTTGCATTTTAATTGCACGGACAACTGAATCAGATTTAGTATGTAATTGAATATATTGTCTATTAGTAACAGCACAGGTAAAACTTTGTCTTAATTTCATGCTATTACACCAGAGTAAATCTCACAGTCTTTATTTAAATTCTAATTCATTCAATGATTTCCTAAAATAAATGACCCATGAAAGCTTATTCTATTTTTTTTTCCTGTTCATTTTATTTGTTTTTTTTTTTTTCCAAAAATCAAAATTAAGCATCTGAAATTTTATTTACTTTGGTATTGTAACTATATTTTGTATGCCTTCCAGCTATGGTAAATCAGAAAATTATTGTTGAGCTATAGAGCCTATAGAAGAATAAACCACGGACAAGCAGTAAAGCATCCACAGGAGCGCTATGTAAAATATCTTTCCAGTGAGCCTCTTCCCAGAAAACCAACGAATCTTTCTAGAAATTCTCTTATGTTTTCACTCACATATCAATATTTACTTTTAGTAGAAAGATGCATTTTCCCTATTTGAAGTAATGTTTTTATGGTTTGTCATTAATCTTATAAAGAAAACATGCTCTTATGAAGCAATTTCTGACATGTCAACACCCCAATCTTTTAAAAGTAGGACGCAACAGTTTTCTGCCTTCTAAGGATCAGCTTTTTTTAAGAGCCAAGGGCAATCAATATCAGTTTCTGTACCTAGAAAAAAAAAGTCATGCAGCAGAGAGTAGCTGTGATGCTACTGGTAATGCGTGATGCCATAGCCCTCCAAACACTTAGAACTTGAAAAAAAATTCCTCTTAAATTTGTTTAGGACCAACTGATACATATGAAATACTTGTTTTCTTCTGCTTCTGGAAATAGTGCTTGGAAAAAAAAAACCTGTATGTCTACAGCAAATTAATTTAGATCTTCTTCTGAAAGATCGAGATTACCCATAAATTAAAAAAATTAAACAAACCACTTCTCCTTCTATGATTCTTTGTCTAAGTTAACTGTCAACATCATGCCCTAACACTAGACAGTAAATCTCAATCTCATTTTTATGTTGTGACTTCCAAAGACGTATCAAAAGTGGATAGATGTGATTGTTGTCAAGAAGGCTTTGACAAAATGATCCAGTATGCATTGCGGAACTTTGTTCAGTTTTGCCTTTCATTGTGTCCATGTGCTGAATGATGTGCAGCTGACACAACAGAATGAAGAGTTGCCACTCAGAGGGACCTGGGCAAACTTGAAAAGTGGGTCCATGAGAACTTCATGAAGTTCAACAAGTCCAAGCAAGGTGCTGCAACTGGGTTGAGGCAATCCTAGATATCAATACAGACTGGGAGAACTCATGGAGAGGAGCCCTGTTGAGAGGGACTTAGGTGGTGGTGAGAGCTGGACACTCTCTGGCCCTGAAACCCACTGTGTGCTGGGCTGATCCCACAGTGGCAGCAGGGGAGGGGGGATTCTGCCCCTCACCTGCAGCGCTGTGTCCAGCTCCATGACTCTCAACACAAGAAATAAATGGACCTCTCAGAGCAGGTCCAGAGGAGGCCATGAAGATGCTCCAAGGGCTGGAGCACTTCTCCTGCGAGGACAGGCTCAGAGAGCTGGGGGTGTTCAGCCTGGAGAAGAGAAGGCTTGGGGGAGACCTTAGAGCCCCTTTCAGTGCCTAAAGGGGGCTTATAAAAAGCATGTAGATAAGAGCAGGAGTAGTGGTTTTAAACTGAAAAGGGCAGGTTCATACTGGATATAAGAAAAGATCCTTTAGTCAGAGGGTGCTGAAGCAATGGAACAGGTTTCCCAGAAAGGCTGTGGATTCCCCAGCCCTAAAAAGTGTTCAAGGCCAGGCTGGATGGGGCTTGGAGCAGTGTGATCTGGTGAGTGACATCCCTGCCCAAGGCAGAGGGCTTGGAACTAGATCTTTAAGGTCCCTTCCAACCCAAACCAGTATAGCATTCTATGATCTATGGATGGAGGAATGGCTGAAAGGAAGGAATACTGAAATACCTGATAGAGCAATAGTGAATGTCCATTCATGGCTGCATGAGAAGCACTTAAATTTTGTTGATGATCAGTGGATTGGACCATAGAACAACTGAATGATTTAGGATGGAAGGGACCACTGGGGCTCATCTGGTCTTACCCTCTGCTCAAACCAGTTATGCACGTTATCCATCTACTATCCACACATACATAAAAATTCTTTTTTCTCTCTGTTGGTTCATTATGTGTGCAAACAAACACACACAGGCACAGAGCTAATATGAGACCAAGAAGTGAAACAGACTCTCAGAAAATAAAATTTAAAAAAAAAAAGTTATGGAAATTTAATATCATGGCCTTTACCTTTATTGATTAAATACCCAGATCAGATGTCTTAATTAGATAGTGTGGTTGTTCTGCGTGCAAATTGGGAAATATAGCATGGTCTGCAGAGACCATCATTAAGTAAATCTTTCTGCTCTAGCCTTCTAAATGAATGTATGGTTTATATAAATGGTTCACAGGGAGAAATTCGTTAATTATTCATGTGGGAGATTTTTGACAATCTCTGTAGCAATGAGGTTCAGAACAACCAATAAACTGCAGAGGCATGCATTTTAAATACAGTAATGAGATAACAGAACCATTCACTTGGAAAAAGATGAATTCACAACTTTAAATCTTGACATAAGAACTTACAGATATTTTCAGAAAGAAATTCTGTAATTCTTGGAAGAACTGTGGTCATGATGCAGCATTTACCAGGTGATGCTCCCATCCCACATTACTGAATAATTTGAGCTAGATTACTGAAAGAGACCTTCCTGGCTTTGAAATCTGTTCGTCCATGAATATTCTTCAACAGTGGAGGTCAGCAGCCACTCAGAATATAGAGTTTAATTGCAAATCTCAAATAAAGGCCCTTCCCCCGCTATGTCATGCTCTGGTGATCTAATGTAATAGATTCTTGTCCAGTAATGAAGTTTTCTCCCATGACAGTGAGCTATGAAGTTATTCCACAGACTTTGAAAAAACAGACCATCAGCCTTACAAATTCGGGTGGCAGATTTGTACCACACTTTATCCTCTACATCTAACGTTGTCTAAGAATATCACAAGTGAAATATTGCTTCCACATTTTAAAGTAAAATTCTTCATTCTAAGAACTGAGAAAATAAAAAACAAACAAACAAACACAACAAAAACAACAAAAAAACCACACAGAAAGCACTGAAACAGCCCAAAAAACCCTATAAACTCCTACAAAAAGCAAAATGAAAGGGTCCATATGCTGCTGCCTTTAGTGATACCGAGTAATCATTTATTTTTTTAATACTTCCCAATGCATGTGTGCGCTTGGATCTGAATTTACATACTATTTTTATTCGGTGTGCACCTCACAGGGGGCAGAAGGAACACCACTGGTGTCCAGTCTCCACAGTGTCCAGTCACACCCTCTGTCCTTGCAGCAGTGTTGTGTGATAACAGTTCAGCTGGGATTTTTCTGATAGAAGTTTTACATTGCCCAGTGAAAGGGTAATTTGGATTTTAAACTCGCAGAGATCATGTTGGCATACTTTGGGCAGAGCAATTCAAGACATGGTCATCTGTCAGTATTGATATGAAAAAGCTGGATCGGGTTTAAAATCAGGGGCTATATCTGCCTAGATACACATTTCAGTGATTCACTTCAAGTGCCGTACAATTTGCACCCAAACTGGATATACCATTGTGCAGAATAAACTGATTCTTTCTACCTAACCTTTCACTTATTCTCTGATTCCCTTTTCCTCAGTAAATTACTGATAAGGTTTTCTCCCTGTCTTTGAAAACTGATGAGATCAAGTAGAGAAGAGAAACAGAGGAAAGAAAGTTCAAGATAAGGGAAAATGGCTAAATCCAACGCTAGGGCAAGTAATTCTCTCAAGGTACATCCACTTCAGGCATTATCTATCTCCATTTAGCACCGGAGAAGTTGTCACTTGGAAGAATGTTTTAAAAAGTCATAATAATTCAATAGCAACACCAGGAAAAGCTATTGAGGAATTTTCCCTTACCTGGAGGAGACATTTATTCCAGGAGAAAATCCGAACAGGCCTGACATAGCTGCATTTTGCACGAAATATAAGCTGGTACAAATAACCATGCAGCACCAAGTAATAGTGCCTTGGAGCGGCAGGAACTCACATGAGATTTCTGCACTGATAGATAGAAATGCCACAGTGAAGTCATAATTACAGCTATGGAAAGGAATATGTTATAATTAGCAAAATTATGTGTGGCCTTCAGAGCTCTGCCTGCATTTCTGGAACCAGGCATGCTTTTTAACTGACCACATAGCTCATTATCTACACACACATGAAGAATTTTCATCCTCGTTGTGTATCAACTGCTTTTCTTAATTTATGTCCACAAGGACTTTAGACTTCCTCCTTAATTTATTCAGCAAATTTCACATCTTGTAGAGAAGACGTATTGAATCTCACGGCTTGGGACTTGATTGATCCCAATGTAGAAGCAATATGTTATCATGTTGCAGCAATGCCTGACAGGCATTTATTATGGATTTTAAAAGGATAAGGGGTCTCACACAACAGCTACAGAAGTCTGTGAAATCCCTAAAGGTCATGTCCAGAGAAGAAATGTAAAATAGAAAAAGCACTCTACTATTACGAAAATAGTGATCTGTTGCAGAATAGAAAAGACCACATATGGTCTGATCCAAAATACACTAAATAGCATGGGAGTCAGATAATTATGAATTTATATTAACAACATAAGAAGGGCAGCAGAGGGATTCAATTATTATGCTTAATTGGTTAGGGAATACCAGAAAGTGCTGTATTGCATTTTATTTGGAATAATATTAAATAAACATTAAGGTAAATATATTCAGATGAGAATCAAGAGGGTAAGGAAAAGAGCATATCTGGTGAATTGCAAGACAGTGATTAGTGATTCATGTAGATTCTAGGGGCTATTAGCCGGCGTAACATGTTAGCTTTCCATTTCAGATGATTACATTTTGCTTAGTGAAAGTGTTAATATTTTTATCAATTAGTTAGACATGCCTTTTAGTCCCTCTCCTAAGATGTGTAGTTTTAATCTTTTCCATAATAGTGAATAAAAAGTAAGTAAAGACAAGTGCATGGTGTACAGAAATATATTAGAAAATGCTGTATCACCTCTACAGGAACTGACCCTATTTGGATTACTGAAATTTAGCCTGAACCCTGGGTTGCTTTTCTGTGTTTCTATACTCTAAAGAGAAAGCCACACTTCAGTTATAAGTGAAATTATTATTAGATGGGCGTATTTCTTATGTCACTTGCTCACTGTAGGTCTCAAGATAATAAGCTTTCAACTGTGAGTTAAGTAATATTTTGAGTCACTGAGAAATTTTCAAACAGTTGGAAGGTTCTGTAAACTATATTTAAGGATTTCAAAGCCACTTTAAAGATGCGCATGCAAGAAACCCGTTCATCTCTGAGTAACAACAGTTTCAGATATTCTGAGGAGCATTAAGATCTCACTGTATATTCAAAACATGTTTTTAAATAAAAACACACTTCATAGACTGAAATGTGCATTAATTAAATCACAGCCTACACAACTCATGCTGGTTTGTCTTCTCTCTTCTCATGCCTGAAGCAAGTAAGGTGTCAAAAGCTTTTCAATGCTGATAGTAGGGCCGAGCTGGCTGGCTTAGAACTGGAATAGATGAGGAGTGCTCAAACCCCCATCCTACCAAGGTGGTGTGTGAGTGGTATCTCCACCTCCAGAGGTAATACACTTCTAAGTTACAGCTGGACAGAACCTAATATCACATGGCAACATGGGGTCTCTCTTCAGTAACAGTCTTATCTGGATTTCTACCAACTAGGGACATAAATTTGTTTGAAAGTCAATAGAATTTTTGCTCCGGTACTTAGATTTCTGAACACATTAGTTACCTGAACCGATCGCTTCCCAAAAATTTGTTAATGTTTTGTTGTTAAAAGCACCTTACCAGTGATGCCACACAATATCTTAAAGAACTTAAAGATCTGTTCCGTACACTCTTCCACACTGAGCAAAGAAAGTTTTGAATACAAGAAGCATTTAAATCATCTAGCGTAAGCCTTGCTAACCTGGTGCTTAGATGTGATAAAGAAATCATCCAGAGGAAGTGTCATGGGATATCTCTATAGGCTGACCAAAACTACCACATAATGACTAGTTCCTAAATGATTACATCACCTTTTTGCAGACTTTTTACCTCCTTTACAAGTACATTCTTTGAAAATCATAGCACCATTCAGTGACTGAGATGTAGTTCAAGCTAAAAATCCATGAGCAGAGCATCAGGTGACAATGGTATAAAGCTACACTACAGTCATCAGTAGATGTGTAAAAAATTCAAAACGGATATTCAAGTGCTGGGCCAAAGGCTTTATTCAGTATCTAACAGGTAAATCAGTTACTGAATTTTTTTATTGTAAAAGGGATTATTCACTGCATTATGCTTTGACTGGTCAGAAAATGTCTTTCTGTCAGGTTACTGAGCTGGCCACCACACTGCTAAATCATCTAATGTACTCAGTTTTAGCTTTGAAATAAGTGAGGTAAAGTTCCACGGGGCATGGAACAAACATAGCAGCACCACTTCAGTTTTAACAGTGTCTGACACCCAGCCCAGCTTGCCACCCGTTCTTCACAGCTGGAACACAGCTGGTCCAGAAGGAGAGGCAGGATGGGATATTCTTAGACTGAGGCAACAGCAGCTCTTCCAATAACCTGTCAAAGCCAGCACAGGGAATGCTGTTGGACATGATCTCATTCAAGATGACACTTGGCACGTCTGAAAGATGAGAGCACAGAGACTTAGCTAAACTTTTACACAGTTGCTCCCCAATGTTTAGGGAAAAGCCAAGGCCAGCTCAGTAACACTCTCACTGTACACATTACCAGCTCCCTAGGAGCTGAGAGTTTACTTTAAGCTCTGATTTGATTCATATAAGCCGCTTGAAGCCAATTAGCACAATGTAATCACAGTAGTGGTGGTAGTGCTCTACCTCCAGCAATGTGTGCTGACAGCTTGCTAAAGGGTTACAGGAAGGAAGGAAACCTTGGTTTAAATTTGGGTCAAATTCTCAGCATCCAGCCCCGTGGGCTGTGCTTCAGTGGGGTGCAGTGCTGACATAAGCACTCTCCTGCTTTGATGTCCATGTTGCACAGGTATTCACAAAAAAAAAAAAAAAAAAGGAAAAAGAAAGAAATCATGGTTTATTGGGATCTATGCACAGGGTAAAGCTTGCATGGGGACTCAGAGAGGTTGTTTAGCTGTCTCTGTTTCATGGAGTCAGTTTCCATGGCAAGGGTCCTTGCCACATCTTCAGCTGGATGGGGGCAAGACTCCTCAGTTCTTACATCCAGCTGGTCCATGGCCCTGCATGACTCCTCCTGCACATGGATGATCTGTCACTATACATAATCTTATCCCACATTAAAAATGTCTCCCAACTACCTTAGCCATGTATAAAACTTATGTGGCCTTTCCTGCAGAAACAGCTACAGCTGCTGATTTAGAAATGTCTTATCTAAGTACACTTTGGCCACTTGTGCATCAGGAAAAGACTGAATAGGCCTGTTCTTTGCTCCTTAGAGGATTGTGAGCCAGTTTCCAATTCCAGAGTCTCTCATGTCATTGAACGACTGTTGCACCATGCTAACTTGTGTAAGAACAGCTACAAATCCAGTGACACTGAGACTGAAACACCCAAACAAAATGTAGTGACTTCATCCCTCCATCAGGTTGAACTACTCTTTGCTCCGTATGTCCTGTTTCTTTTGATATTGATCTCATGTTAACTGTTCTGCTGTATACTTCATTCCTTCTGCTGCCCAAATCTTCCTCTACCTACATGTGAACCTCCAAGACAGCAATTCAAATACAGCTCTTATATATAAAATTATAATCCTGTTCCAGAGAGCTGCACTTACTCTTTTAGCAGTCTGTTAGTTAAAGAAATGCAGTCCCTATAGTCCAGACAGACAATTAACCCTGGTAACCCCAGAAATATATGGATAGTATTCCCCTGCACAAACCAAGAATAACTTAATTAGAAGTTCAGCCTAGGAAGTGGCTGCCCACTGGTAACAACATTAGTTCTTCTCCATGGTACTTCATACAAAGTCTCTCTCAAAATAGTTTACCAAGTAAAAATATATCTATATATCCCAGAGGAAAAGAGAAATTAATAGGTTTTAAGTAATGATGAAAAGACATACTGAAATGAGGTTTAAAATAGATGAGGAAGCTGATGTGGAGGAAAACATGTGAAGAATATTTTCACGTGGCAGACTGGAGAAAAAGAAGCTTATGAAAATATTTTTTTATTTCCTACTATTAGAGCCCAAACTTAAGAAACTGTGCAAATATATCTGTAAATATTTAATTCCTGATCAATTAAGTCGGTTTTATCTGTCTTCAACATGAATTTTCTTTAAGTATGGATGCCCTCCATACGTATTTGTTTAGAAAGGTTATTGAAAAATGCTTTAATTATCATCAACTATTATAGATTTGTACAGAAAGTCATATATTCACATCCTGCTTAAATTTAGCATTAAAAACTCCTCCTACATTTGATATACTGAAACAGTAAGGTAGATCTAGAGCTTATTCAGATCTTCATCAAGTTCATATCTCTGGTTTGGGTTTGCGTGGCCAGATTTTGGTAGCGGAAGGCTAGAAAAGTGCCTTCTGTGAGGAGCTGCTGGAAGCTTCCCCATGTCCAACAGATCCAGTGCCAGCTGGATCCAGGATGGACCCACCAGTGGCCAAGGCTGAGCCCATCAGTGATGGTGGTAACGTCTCTGTGCTAACAGATTTAAGGAGGAAAAGAAGGTTATCGTGCGGATTTAATTGCAGCCAGAGAAGAGTGGAGTGAGAATGTGTGAGAGGAACAGCCCTGCAGACAGCCAGGTCGGTGCAGAAGGAGGGGCAGGAGCTGCTCCAGGCTCTGGAGCTGAGGTTCCCCTGCAGCCCCTGGTGCAGCCCATGGAGAGGCAGCTGTGCCCCCGCAGCTCAGGGAGGACACAGGGGAGCAGAGATCCACCTGCAGCCCCTGCAGGAGACCCATGCCAGAGCAAGTGGATGCCCAAAAGAAGGCTCTGAACCCGTAGGAAATGAGAGCAGGATCCTGACAGGAATCTAGAGACCTGTAGAGAGGAGCCCAGGCTGGAGCAGGTTTGCTGGCAGGACCTGTAACCCCGTGGGGGACACTGGAGCAGCCAGTTCGTGAAGGAGTGACCCCTGTGGAGAAGTGACTCCACGTTGGAGCAGTTCATGAAGAGCTGCAGCTTGTGGGGCTGAAGTCTGTGGAGGACTGTCTGCTGTGGGAGGGACCCCATGCTGGAGCTCTGACTCCTCTCCCTGAGTACCGTGGGGGAACACGTGGATGTGCTAACTGTAACACCCATCCTCTGTCTCCCTGCACCGCTGGGGGAACAGGCAGAGCTGGAAGAAGGGAGGGGTTGGGAGGAAGGTGTTTTTATGATTTGTTTTACTTCTCATTATCCTTTTCTGATTTTGATTGTTAATAAATTCAGTTAATATCCCCAGTCATGTTTTGTCCCTGATGGTAATTGGTTTTTCATCTCTTCACATTCCTATCTCAACTCATGAACCTTCTGTTATACTTTCTCTCTCCTGTTCACTTATAGAGGGGGGTGAGAGAGTGGCTTTGGTGGGCACCTGGCATCCATAGGGTCAACCCACCACAATCCTTTAAAAGTGACCAAAATCCTTAACTATATAGGAAGGCTGAAAGTTTGCTATATAGGCACTTTAAGTTAAGTAGGTGGATCTGCATAAAAATGTTCAAACATTTTCCTCAACAAATAAATTCTTCTCCACGCATTATATGACTTATTTAAATAACCTCCATAGCTTAGACATTACACATCATAGAAATAACCACTGATAACCAAAGCACAGCTTCAAAATGCTGAAAGTATTTGCAGAAAATGCAGAGAACAAAAAGGAACCTCCAAATCCGTGGTCAGCCGAGGACTCTGGTTCTCATTGGAGACATCAGATGCTGTGTCAGCACTTTGTGCTGACTAGCATGTTAGCTACAATCAATAACATAATGCTTATTAATATACTTTTAAAACTATATTTGATGTAATGAGGGTAAATTAAATCATATACTCAATGAATACACCTAAGATGTCTTACTATCCATTTACAGATATTCTGACAGCAGGAAAGGAGATTAAACCTATTGAGCACACTGAGAGGAGGATTATGAGATGTGATACAAACCCTGAGCACTTACATCTTCTTTTTCTCTCTCCATTAAAGTCTGCCCAAGTTCTGCACAATGCATGGGAAGGGGAGTAGCTGTGAAGACAAGCCTAAAGCACCAAACGTTGTGTTAGTTTGCCTCATGTAAAAACTTTGTCAAACTCATTGAGAAATGTGAGTACCCTTCATGCAGCAGAGAGGAATTTTACTCTCAGCCAGGTCATAAAACAGCAAATTATTTAGTGAAAACCTAATCAGCAATTGGGCATGGTAGTTCAATTTCTGATATTTCAATGAAATGTTTCTTTTACTCGGTCAACACTCGCAAAAAGTATTTAGGACACTCTGACATGCATCTGTACAAAATAGCCTGCAGAATACCCTGATCTATTGTGCAGATCTGCAGTTATCTAATTTTCTAGGGAGACTATTACCATCAAAAAATTACAAGCCAAGCACTCAGCAGCTGTGATTTTGACTTACAAGTCTGCTTTTTAACTTATAAGGCCCTTTTCCCTTGAGATATTTAGGTGTCAGTCTGGCACAGGTCCAGGCTCTTCTCTGTACAAGGCTGAAAAAATTCAATCTGAAGCTGAGATCTTCTCAGCATTTGATTTCAGGAATTTCATGGTATAGAGATCTGAATTTCATCAGCTGCAATTTGATAAATGATATTAAATGTTAGTGTAATTCACTATGACTTGATTTGCAGGCTTAGGGAAACAAGCATCCTAAGACATATATCCTTAGGCTTAATGATGCAAATTATCTGTTTTAAGAACATTACAAGATAGATAAATGCACGAGAATGCGTGGGACCAGTACCGTTTACCTTAAAAATCTAGCCTAAAACCCTGCATTTCACAGTAGCCAGGAACAGACAGTCAGGAAAAGATGGTAAAAATGAGGCAACCTGTGTCTCCTTGCAGCTTCCATAAATCTGCTCTGCAGTGAGTTCCTGACCCTGTGGTTTCACTTCTTGATTTTTTTTAATAGAATTTTTCCCTATTAAGTTGCCTAATGCAGTAGAAGCTATGCAGTCTCCCAAATGAACAGAATAAAAATGAAATTTTCAACTTGTCTCAACATGCTAAGCAATAGCTACAATTCCAAATAATCTCAAAGAATTGCAAAACAACTGCAACGAGGGATGAGTTTTTTGAAGGAAAATGCTTTCAGGAATGGCAAAAGATGCAGATTTGCAGCTGCCAGGTCTGTTTTCTCCCTTTTTTTTTAATAAGTTCTGACATCACGCATCACTATGCCAGCTACATAACAAGCATCGCTTCTCTTTGTATAGTAAGGGAAAATATTGTGCATCACACAGGATATAATCCAACATCTGGTTTTGGACAACAGAAAAAACTGGGAGTAACAGAAACATGACAAGAATTCCTAGATCCCACTATTATTTTTGTTGTTTTATGCCAATAGAAACACATTTTTAATAGAAAATGTTTGTTTTTTTCCTGAGGTTAAAAATATAAAACCAAAAATATTTTGAGATTGATTTACTTTTCACAGTAGAACTATTCCTTATGCATTAATTATGATATTTTACATTTATGATGGAGCTTAACTACAGCAGAAGAGATGAGACAACTTGTACAAGCATAATGGAAGAGCCCAAGTCAGAAAAAAGTATTACTTAAAAGGAGAAAACCTGGACAATATTACAGCTAAAAAGTAAAAGAAAAAAATTAAATCATATTGTCCCCGCTAAGGTAACAAACATAGAAGCATGTTCACTTAACTAGAAAGAGTTTCCTACTCTTTTTGTTTGGCTGGGATATTTTTGTTCTGTTTTCATGTTTTTGTGTTGCTTTTTTTGCTGCTGCTGTTGTTTTGTTTGGTTTTTTTTTGGTGTGGTGTTTGTTTGTTTTTGTGCGAGTGTTGTTGTTATTTCCTGGAATTCTGAACTTTGGGAGTTTGATCTCATTTAAAAAAAAAACCAAAACAAAAAACCAAACATTTTTCTGTCCTCATATAGATATCTAAATGTAATTTGGATGTCTAAGCTGCCACCAGAGTCAGAGACCTGTTGCAGTATAATTCCTGCTGACACTAGACCCATGCACAGAAATATTTCCCTGCTTTAAGGTGGGTTGCATCTCCTACCCTGGGGTCTAATGCCTACAGTAACTTGGTCTCCATTGACTCCAGTGGCATTTTAGAACTTATCTGAATCCAGGCACCAATTAAAGTGTTTTAATCTGCATCTGAACCCCACTATTGCAGATCAATTAATTTGTCAGCATCATAGAATCATAGAATTGTTAAGGTTGGTAAAGACCTTTAAGATCATTGTTTTAAAAAAGTTTAGCTTGACTATTAGGAAGAAATTCTTGCTGGAAGGATGGTGAGGCACTGGAACAGGTTGTTGAGAGAAGCTGTGGATGAACACATCCCTGGAAGTGTTCTAGGCCAGGCTGGACGGCGCTTGGAGCAACCTGGTCTCGCGGAAGGTGTCTCTGCCCATGGCAGGGGCGTTGGACTTCCAGATGAGCTGGAAGGGCCCTGCCAATTCTATATGATGGCATTCTATGGTTCTATGATTTTGGTTTTATGATCATCAAGTCCAACTAACAATCCAGAACAACCACCAAGTATCAAGTCCTTTGAGATAACTCAGCTTTGCCTCCTGACTAGCTGAGGAGTTGAAGAGACGCAGGTCCTATTCCAAGTCTGCAAGTCTCCTGTGGCCATCTCAAACACCCTGCGTATCCCAAAAACCACTGGATTTTTAGCCAGCTGTTCTGAGCCCTAAACATGCTTATACCAATATGGAGAGCATCCTTGAGAAGGAGTACCATACATTGCTCCATGGTAGGATATCACAGAAAATCAGAGCAGTGGGAAACGCAGGGGTTATAATGTCAGAGTAGGTTTATCTTGGAAGAATTATTCATAGCATCGTATTCTGAAGCCATCATACTTCTGCCCATTCTTTTATCATTAAAAGAACACAACAGAAAAACGTGTTGAAAAAGCCTAGGAGCAGGTGATAAAGAAGGCACATGCAGCTTACTTGAAAGGGTGTCCACATAGATCTTCCAAAGACTGGAACATGAAAAGGTCCTGTAATTTACATGACGACTCCATTTGCGTTATCTCTAGGGTGTCAGGCCAGGCTGTAAGTAAGATAAACAACAAAACTTTCCAGGCTTTGCAAAAATACCCTCCTCCATATCTATTTTTATGGTTTCTACTCCATCGCTTTCCTCTGCACCCCTTACCAGGGATTATTCTACCTAATAAATTTCATGTAGTCATAGCAATGTTTGCAATTTAAAAATTTAACAGATTTGAGCCACAGCTGCACTATGCCAGCAAGCCAGACCAGCTTCAGGTAACAAGATTTATTTTCCTTGTGTGCTGCCAAGTCAACCTGAAGACAATGTTAATAGAAAAGGTCACAGACTGATAAGCTGACATGTCTCTAATTCTTCAGGACAAATCCGTGGATGGCGAATTGAAATGCTACTCTGCAGCTCCTCAGGGGCAGAGGCATTAAAGTTAAATGTTACAGATGTGAAGGAATGGCAGCAAGCATGTTTGGTTTGCAAAAGAGCTTATGGCTGTGGTGGTAGGAACGTAGGAGACACCACCAGAATTTATTTTCTAAGCTAAAGGATATTTTAAGGACATTCTGCAACCATCTCGAGGTAGTGTAGATTCATCTGCCATAGTGCAATTGGTGGTGGTTAAGAACAGTACGGCCCACAGGTAGAACAGATCACTTTAAAAGGAAGATCTATTTTCTCTATTTGTGCTAACATAGGCTTTGCAATATGCGGAACAGAGAGGACAAAAGAAAATGGGAAGCTATTCCTCTGCTCTCAGGATAGCGGTTTAAGGCTTCAGACATTCCATCTGGAGGCAAGTTGCTTATCAAATGTTCCAAAATGCACCAACTGGAATGAAAAGTCACTTTTTGCCCACAGTGGTGACACTGACACTACTAAATTGAACTGGAATAGGAAAGTGTCAAGGGCCAGAACAACATCTCTGCTGTTAAATGCTTGGAAGAGCCCTTGGTGCAACCCACATTCTGGTAAACAATTTGTGGATGCAAGTTTGCAATTTAGGACAAGCCAGTGTCTGTTTTTAACATGCATTTTTGATAGGACAAGGTGGAATGGTTTTAAACTGAAAGAGGGCAGGTTTAGATTGGCTTTTAGAAAGAAACTCTTCCCAGTGAGGSTGGTGAGGCCCTGGCACAGGTTGCCCAGAGAAGCTGTGGCTGCCCCACCCCTGGATGGTTTTCAAGGCCAGGTTGGATGGGGCTTGGAGCAACCTGGTCTATTGGAAGGTGTCCCTACCCATGGCAGGGGGTTTCAACTAGATGGTCTCTAAGGACTCTTCCAAACAGAAACATTCTGTGATTCTGTCATTTTAGACTTGTTTGGAGAGTAATGGAGGTTATAGAATGAAAGCGATGGTCCTATTCCAGCTGGTCTTAGCAAGGGAACAATCCTGGATTGGTTTAATTTATTCATACAGACACAGAAAGCGGCATAAAGCACCATTGCTCTTTCTTCAGATTGTTCATTTGTAAAGAGTTTTCAAATGAAGGTTGCAGAAACAGCCACAGAAACAACTTATATTCAGTCTTTCTCCAGACTGATGGAAAATGAAGGAAAAGTTAGGCTTTGCTTCCTATCCCATGGAGATGAACTGTAATCTGCTACACTCACCCCTTTGGTTTTGTCTTCTGCTTCAGGTGAACACTTGGTGGTTCAAATGCAGTATATCCTTACAAAATGTTAAAATTTAACTCGCACAAGAACAGCCCTTTTTGACCACAGATTGATCAGGATAAAAACATGTGACATATATTCTACCACAATGGCACGACTAAATTCATATGAACAGGGAGGCTGCTAAGATTACTTTTTCTACTTTAACTCATGGGAGACTAACAAGAAAAATTGTCTTTTCCTTTTTTCCTTTTCTTTTTCTCCTGCTCTCAGTCTGAAAGACTGACACAGTATAAGCAGAGGATAATGAAGAGGTTCTGTATTAATTATTTCTGTTGATTCATGCTACGGCGTCCTAGCAAAGATCAAGGTCCCATTGTGCTCCATGCTGTATGAACACATTGTAAGGAACAGGCACAACTATGAAAAATCTGCAGTAATAGAATGCCTGTGTGAAAAAAGAAATACATGCTAATATCTTATTTCCAGTATGAGTTTTAAGGGGCATAATATCTCATAGGAATCAGCCTACAGAATGAATGCTGGTCACCTCTGGAGAACCATCTCCTAAGGGCACAGGCATAGGCAATGGCAAGTGGGGCAGAAGGCTGACTTGGCTCGGCAGGGATCTTCTTTTAGAAGTCAGGCACCAAAGGAAAATGTGTGGCCATTGGAGGCAGGGACAGGTGACACAGCAGGATTACAGGGATGCTGTTAACCACAGCATTTGTGAGCCCAAACCTCTTCGAGAGTTCCAGCTGTCCACTGCTAGGAAGGACAACATGAAGGGCTTTTTGACATAAGTCAACAGCAAAAGGAGCATCCAAGACAACAGTGGTCTGTAACTTGATGAGGTCCGTTACTTTACACACAGGCACACAGGCAAAACAGAGCCATTTAATCCCTCTTTTCCACCTGTCTTTAACACCGATGATGGGCCCTGGGAACCCTGGAGCCCTGTCTTGGAACACTGAGACTGGGGTGATGATAAATTCCCACCTGAGTCTCTTTGAGACTTGCTGCTCTACCTCGATGCACATAAATCTATGGGGCCCACGGGATTAATCTCAAAATACTCAAAGAGCTGGCTGATGTTATCGCAGGACCGCTTTGGGGCGGGAGTTCACTCCACCAAACCTGTCAGAGTTGAAGGAGCATCTGGATGATGCTCTAACAAAGAGAGTTTAGTGTTAAAACTGTCCTCTCAGGAGCAGGCATTGAATTCAATGACCCTTATGGCTCCCCTTCAGCTTGAGATAGTCTCTGATTCTATGATTCCAGTGTAAGCAGCCTCAAGCTATGCCAATTCAATTGATCTGTTTTCACATATAATCACTGACAGTTTTCATTGGTGAGTACAGCAGAAAGAATCCTGCAGTCTGCTCAGCCTGTTTTGTTTTTTCTTCTGTTTTCTTTCATTCAGCTCACTTCGAAGACTGCTGCACTAAGGCAGACCTCAAATACATAGTCCATTTTCCTCTTCCTACCTGAGCACAACCATCTCTCAGCTTGGGGAGAGCCGAGGGGACAGTAGTGTCCCTCACTCCCTGGCCAGGACACAGAGGATGTGGTGACTCCACCACTTCCCCGGGCAGCCTGTTCCAAAGCTTGACAACCCTTTCCCTGATGAAAATTTACCTAATAACCAACCTATACCTCCCATGGTGCCACTTGAGGCCATTTCCTCTTACAACTTGTTACCTGAGATAAAGGGCCTGCCTTCCCCTCACCACCACCTTTCGGGGAGTTGTAGAGAGCGATGAGGTCTCCCGTGAGCCTCCTTTTCTACAGGATGAGCCCCTCTACCTCGCTCAGATTTGTGCTCCACACTCTTTCCCGGTTCAGGTTCCGCTTCCCGGGGCTGCTCCCGCCCCGCCCCCAGGCCCGCTCGGTGCTGCTCACGCCTGAGACCATGCCCTTGTCACGGAGCTCCGGCCACGGCCGGCGCTGCCGGGGGGCTCGGACCCTGGTCCGGGCCAAGGGTCGGCGGCTCTGGCCGGTCCCCCACGGCTGCTTCGCCCCCGCCGCTGAGCGAGGGACGTGGCGCCATTCTGGGGCCCGAGGGAGCCGGGCGGGTGCTGAGGGTGGTGCCGGCTCCATCCTACGGCCCTTTAGGCCCCTCGCCCTCCCCGAGAGGCGGCGTGTGTGTTTGGAAGGTGCCCGGCAGCCCCCGAAGAAGAAGCCCGAGGGGTCGGGATCGGCCGCTCCAGCCGTGGCCTCCGTGGCTGCCGTGTGCCCCACACGGGCTGTGCACAGGCAGCCTTTGGCAGCCCTGCGCCAGCTGCCCCAGGACGCTGATCCCCACAGTAGCCGGCTCCCCTACTGCTCGTAGTTCCATGCCCGCGGCCCAAAATCACAGAATCGTGGAATGGTTAGAGTTGGAAGGGACGGTCGAGCTCATCCGGCTCCAACCCCCCGCTGCCATGGGCAGGGACACCTTCTACCAGCCCAGTTTGCTCCAAGCCCCATCCAGCCTGGCCTTGAACACTCTCAGGGATGGAGCAGCCACAGCTGCTCTGGGCAGCGTGTGTGAGGGCCGCACCACCCTCAGAATAAAAAGCTGCTTCTTGCAATCTAAATCTCTCCTCTTTTAGAACAAAATAGTTTCCCCTTGTGCTATCACTTTCTGCCTGTGTCGAAAGTCACTCCGCCTGGTTGTTTCTAAGCTCCCATTCAGGTGCTGGGGCCTCAGTGAGGTTTCCCTGGAGCCTTCTGTTCTCCAGGCCAAGCAGGCCCTGCTCTGTCAGGCTGTGTTCACAGGAGAGGTGCTCCAGCCCTCTGATGATCTCCATGGCCTCCTCTGGGCCCGCTCCAACACCTCCCCATCCTACCAGTGCCGAGGAGCCCAGGCCTGGTCACAGTCCTCCAGCTGGGGCCTCCTGAGGGCAGAACCAGAGGGGCAAAATTGTCTCCCTCAACCTGCTGTCCATGTTTCTTTGGAAGCAGCCTGGGATTTGAATTGGCTTTCTGGGCTGTGAGTGCCCACTGTTGGCTCCTGTCCAGCCTTTCATCCCCCAGAACCCCCAAGTTCTTCTCGCCTTCACACACACAGAGGAGTCACAAAGGTGCTAAGAGCACCCAACAAGCGCAGAGGTCAGCTCCAAGAGAACTGATCCCATCTCACTGCAGGGCATCTCAAGAGGCAAAGCATCCCTGGGTGAAATCTCCCAATTTTGTATTTGACAAGGGTTTGGGGGAGGTTCGTCCTGCTTTGTAAAGGCAGGCCCTGAGGGACCATTGCAGAGTGTAGGTTTGCATTTTGTGGGCGTTGGGGCTTTGCTCGCCCAGGGCCATTGTGAGGGGCTTGAGCGGGGGTGGGGGCGAAGGGCAGGACTGGCCTGGCTGAAATGCTCATGTTGCCTATGACATCCCAAGGGCCGTGTCACAACAGGGACAGGTCTTATAAGCAGTAGCAGCCAGGGCTGCCCTGGTCCAGCCTGGGCGAGTGGTCAGGGCGCCCACAGGCTGGAGGCTGCACTGGACTAGAGCCAAAGCACAACCATGGCACTTGAGGCAGTGGTTCCCACCCTGCCTCCAGGGCCCAGCCCCTCGCAGGAGCTCCTTGGGCATAGCACAGGGCTGCTGCTGCTGGTGCTCGTGCTGCTGGGGTACTGGTAGAGGCCTTGGTGCCTGCCAGCTGCCTGGCCCCTCTCCTTGCTGTCCCACATCCTTGAGGCTCCTGTCCCTGCTTCCCTAGCAGTAGTCCCCTTCCTGTATTCCTGCCTGCCACACTCAGCCCTTCTCTCCCTCCTGCAGCAGCCTATGTGTAAGGAACCAATTTAATTTTGCTTTCTCAACATCGTTTGTTAGAGGTATGTGGGGGAGGGGCTGCACACGTGCTACATGCAGGAGGCAGCTAGAAGATGGAGGCAGGCCCTGACTCTGGGGAGACTTTGCTTGACAGCCATTTCATGTTTCACATGGAATAAGCAGTCAGTAGGAGACCACCAAGGACGCTGTGTTCTCCAGAGAAGTCCTCCAATCGGGTGGCAGAAGGTCTCCACCAATGGGCTGCAGCTGAACGTTTGACTGGGCCAACGGTCTCTTGCTAGCAAGCAGACCCTGGGAGGAGCCAGGGGCTATAAGAGTACCTGTGTCACGAGTTTCAGGACTTTGTTGCCTTGATTGTAGCTTGTGCTTGTCCTGCTTCCCTGCCGTGCTGCTCAACGCCATGCCTGCTTTGTCCCTGCCTGTCTCGTTCCTGCCTGAGCCATCTGCCTTCAGCCCTGCTTTGGCGATCCAGCCTGCTGCTGCAATGCTGCCACAACCCTGTCCAGGGTGCTGCACCTCTTGCCCGAGTGCCCACTCCCCTTGTGTCTGGCCACCCGTCGCTGTGGGAGCTGTGCCTTTGCAGCCGCGCCTGTCCGGGAGCTGCACAGGCTCCCACGGCAGGGAGCGCACACACGCCACCGGCTGGCTGGACGCTGATGGCGAGCTCTGGGGTTCTGCTGGTAACGCCCGCTTTTTCTCTCTGTCTCCCGACTCTCCTCCATATTTTTCCCTTTTACTTACTCTTTCTCTGTCTTTTCTATTCTTCTTTAGTATGCCGTTTTTGTTACCAGTAAACAGTACTCAGAGTATTTGTTTCGTTTGGCTCAATTTGTCAAAGACGATCCATTCTAAGAGAACCCACGCAGTTCCTCATAGCAGAATGCAATACCATGGTAGCCGTGCTATTCCTTGTCTGGCTTGTGCGCAGCGTTCTGCAGTTGCCACAGGGATCGGAGATGGGCTGGAGGAGGCCACACACCAGCACATGGAGCTGTGTGCCAAGTAGCTGGACCGGCAGATGACTCAGATGCTGCTGGAGGTGGAGCAGGGCACGCTGGATCAGAGAGGTGGCGCCTGGGGAGCTCTGCTCTGGGCTGCCTTGCAGCAGTGGCAGTTCTCGGCTCCTGCAGGAGTCGTGGTCCTGCTCTTGGGTTTGTGGTTTAGCCTGAGTGAAAGGACGCAGAGAGCAATGTCCAGGAGCAGAACCCTCCAGCACCTCCTGAGCTCTGTACCCCTGTCACAGTGGTGCTGGAGGCACTTCTTGCAGAGGCTGGTGGATCTCTTGAATGGACTGTGCTGCTCCCTGCACAAGAAACTCCTTGAGCACTTTGTTGTAGGCAACAAGAGGCTTCTGGGGAGATCAGCTTGCCTCCAGACTTTCCAGGGGTTGAACGACACTTTTTCCAGCCCCCGGTGCACGATCCAGAGCCCACAGAGAGTGAGTGTATTGGTCTGTGACAGGGCCTGCAAGGAGTTCCTGCTTGCGGCCCTGGACAGAAGTCCTCATGCACAGAGATGAGCCTGTGGGGGCTCCCACAGTCAGTTGGGAGATGCTGTTACGATCCAGTTTAAGCACAAAAGGAGCAAAGAAAGCTAGGTCTCTGTGTATAAACCAGAAGAAACTTAGAAGGTTCAAAATATTCCTAAAAATGAGATTAAAACCAAACGAGATTAAATGTTGATGCCAAAAAATTGATGTATTTAATGGTAAGAGAAGCAAAGAAAAAGAAAGACAAAAGTAGAGAAAATTTTAGAAAAAGCCAAGGTTACTTAAAAAAGCATAGGACAGGTCACCACCACACTGTAATACCTTCGGTGCTGCTAAGATGGGATGGGAGGAGTGGAGCAGTTTGTGCCTTTCTTTTTCTGCTGTTTGCAGCGTCCTATCTGCCTTCTCTGATCTCTGGAGCAGTTTGGCTGGAATACGGTGGCTCATCCTCTGAGATGCAGGTGCGGTGCCCGGTCACTGCAGCCGAACCTCGGGGTGCCCTCACCACAGGATGCAGGAGTGGGGTAGGGGTTCCACAACTCACTTGTGACTTCAGTCCAGGGGTGCAGAGTCGGGGGATTCTCCTCAGGCGAGGTGGCGTCGGCTCCTGGAGGCCTCAGGGTGTCTCGCAGCAGGCGATGGGGGGGGGGTGGGAGGGGGGGAGGCAAAGGTCAGGGATTCTGTCCCTCACTTTCCCCTCCACACTTTGCACCGGTTTCGCCTGCCGTTTTATGGGCCTCAAGGTGGGCTACCCACGGTCCATACCACACGTAGTTTCCAGGTGTTCAAGACCGATTATGATGAGTAGATACAGTGACAAAGCACTTTTTGTGAAGTTTTTCAGGTATTGAGCAGTGATAATGACGAAGCACTTTTTGAAGCCTTTCAGGCACTGAGCAGTCATAATGACGAAGTGCTGCGACGAGGAGGTGTTGGGTGCCGCAGCCTTCCAGAAGYGTCCCGGCTGGGATCGCCTCAGCTGATGGCCTGGGCAGCACGCACGGGTCCGGAGCAGTGGTGGCTGTGAACACCCTCCTGTCGGGTGGCAAATGCAGCAAGCAGAAACGAAGAGGCAGGAACAGGTCTTTTGTATGATTCCACGTTTATTAGTGGAGGGTCAGGGACAAAAGACAAGATGGARCTGAGGGTCAGGGATTAAATAGGGTACCCGGAGGGCGGGAAAGGTGTCGAGGCCAATGGTCTGAGAGCGGAGGCGAGGAGCAAAGGTAACAGTCCAATGGGGTCGAGAGGAAGGAGGGACTTAAGGAAGGTGACCAATGGGGAGTACAATTCAAAAGAAAATTCTGGAACTATAACCATATAAGAATTGGATTAGGCGGGGTTACAGACCACCTCCTCGGGGGAGGAACCTTCTGATTGATGTGGGTTGCTTAAACTCTAGAGACTGCCCACCATTGGGCTGAGCATCTATCCCTAACCACCGCAACAACGAAGCACTTTTTGGAGCCTTTTTCTTCTTATTGTTAGGCTCTTACAGACACTGTATATATGAAGAGTAGCATTAGCATTAGTATTAGTATTAGTTGCAGTGGCCCAACCCATCCATCAATGGGCTGTGGCAATCAAATGCCCACCAAACCTTAGCCCTCAATGGTTGGATGAGGGTGGATCTGAGGGCAGAACAGAGGTTTGAAGCCACCTCCCCTTTCTAGAAAGTTCTGTCCAGTTCAATGCTCTGTTGGCTCCCAGTTGCGGCTCCCGTCTCTTTGTGACCCCCATTGGTTGTTAAGTGGTTAGCTGCACCTTTCTCTTTGTATCCCGTTGGTTATTTCGCTTCTCTCCACCCCTTTTCCCTTTTATATAAGAGCCCTGGACCCTTCCATTTTCGAGGTCTTTTGTCCATGGACCCTTCAGAGAATAAACCTTGTGGAACCCATACAAAGGACCCCTCTCTGATTCTTAGCTCCTGGGTGACGCTTGCTCAAACATCCTGCAGGTTGAGGTGCATTTCCTCCTCTGAGGAACCAGTGCAGGAGTCTACCAGAAGCAGCCCTGCTGCAGCGTCTGTGGGATAGCGACGTCTGCAGGAAGGACGCTGTGTACCCTCTGTTAGAGGGCACTCCGATCAGCATCAAATATTAGAATTAGTATTTGTCATACATGACATGTGAGGTTGGCTTTCGCATCTTTGAAATGTTGAGTGATTGAGTTAAAGTTGTTAGTATAATTAAGTTTTTAAGTAACCCTCAAAATTAGAAAGTTTATTTATCCCTCATTGTTGTTCCCTTACTGTTATAGTTAATAAGTTCAAATTACATTATAAAACCTTGCAAATATCCCTTAATGTTCAAGTTAAGCTGTGCTACACAAAAAAGGACCCTCATAAGTTGTCCAGAGACTATATTTAGAAGTCAGCTGGACGCCTGTCACCGAGCTCCATGGCAACCACAAATTTTAATGAGGAAATTCTCCCGCCAGAAATGCAGGTGACATCATCCAGAGACTGTATCCCTAGCACCAAGCGAGTCGTTGGTCGAAAGACTTTACATCATGATATAACTTAGAGCCAATAACCTGGACTTTGAAAGGACTCAACCAATCACCTCCTACCTTGGAGGCCGGACAGTGGATGGTGATGGGCAGGGCTAGAAGGTCATAAAACCCCCTGTCACCAGTCAGGAGCCGCTCTTTTACCTCAGACTAGCCTTGGTAAAGCCCAGCGCTGTAGGAGTCAGGCCTGCCTTTTAAGAGACTTTGCTTGGGATTAGTCTAAGCAAAACCCAGCGCTGTGGATCCTTGCTCTGGGTCCATAGCCAAATTGGCTACAAGAGTCTCTCATCGCTGCTGGAGATGCCATCAACTGCCTGGACAAGTTGATCTTAATTGAGGAATTTGGTTTTGTTATATACTAAATTGACACTGCGTGTCGGTGAGTGAATCCTCTGGGAAAGGACGTACAGCGTCTTTCCCTGCTAGACCTTGCCTCCTGAGCCACTGAAGTAGCTCTAATGCAGGGTAAAAGGCATCGGAGTCTGTGGCTGACTCCTCGTGAGAGGAGAGACACTCCGACTTGCTCAGTGGGAGGAGCACGCATCCCGAAGACAAAGAACTGGGAAGGGTCTTTCGTATAGGTTCCAAAGGATTTTTATTCCTCAGGAGGGTCCAGGGACGAAAGAACCCAGACCAAAGGGTGCAGGGGTTTTTAACCGGAGGGAAAAAGGGGAGGGAAAAGGGAAACAACCAATAGGATGAGTCTAGGGAGGCGGTAACATATAACATAGAACCAATGGGATTAACAGGTAGGTGGGAGTTATAACAGGGAGCCAACAGGGTACCGAACACAACAGAATATTCTAGCTAAGGGGAGGTGGTTTAGACTGAGGTGCCGCCCTCGGATCCTCCCATGGATCCACCCTCATCGACCCATTGGAGGGCCAGTACCTGATGGGTGTTGTGGTGGTTCAGGCCACGGCGAGGAGAGGATCGGCCTGACCACACTAGTGGGCGGTGTCAAAGGTCTGAACCCCCTACATCAATCAATTGGTTCCTCCCCTGTTGGGAGTGGTTTATTGTACCACTCTCTGTTATCCATGTATGGTAACTGTTCTGGAATTTTCTTTCTGGTTGTAGCCCCCATTGGCTCCCTTTCCTTAATCCCTCCTTCCCCTTACCCTTATTGGACCCCTACCTTTGCTCCGCCCCTTGGACCTCAGACCATTGGTTGCAATGCTCTGCCCGCCCTCCAAGTTCTCTATTTAAGTCTGTACCCTTGTTGCCATCTTGTCTTTTGTCCCTGGATCCTCCAACAATAAACACCCTCGGTGGAACCCATACAAAAGACCCGTCCCTCTTCTTTACTGCTGTTTGCCACCCAAGGGATTAGTGCTCGTGTGTGTTCACGGTATCTGCTGCTCAGGACTGTGTGTGCTGCCAAGGCCGCCCGCTGGAGTGTTTCCTGACCTTCGGGGACGCCTCTGGAAGGCTGCGGCATCCAACACCTACCACACGCCACGGCAGATGGGCAGCTGTCTGCCACAGCCCAGGAATGGGCTGGGCCACCACTACATTTCTGCCGTTTTTGTTTAATATATTTAAAAATAGCATTTAAAACAGCAAAGGGATACAAAAATCATTGTGATAACAAAGATAACTTGAAATAAGGTTTTGAGGATAGACACCATCCACCCAGTAATCCTCCAGCCATTGAAAAGCTCCCGCAATCAATCTTCTCCTTCTTGCCTCAATTGATGAACTTGCTGCCTGATCTTGTCGATGGTGGCGTGGATGCTTTCACTATGTGAGGATAAATTGAAGCAACAAAGTCCTTCAAATTCTTCGCATCCACACCTGTGGGCAGGAAGAAGGTAGTCTACGGCAGCGCGATTTTGCAGAGTGGCGTGCCTGGTAGCATCCTCGTCTGCGAGGAGTTCACTAAGAGCCTTGGGGGTCAGATTGGCATGCTTTCCCACCCAACATTCAATGTGTTTGATCTCCCCCAAGGCCTTAGCCACTGCCACCCATGGGAGTAATACAGATACTGTTACAATTTTTGTCCTAGGCCATGAAGTGATATCCAAATTACAATTTTCCTTAATTTCCCCAACTGATCTTTTAACTTTTGGAGCGGAATTAGTATTTTTCTAGTCTAGGAGATGTTTTTTATCTGGGGTCAACAAAGCCAATTGTCCCAGGGTGCGGGGACCTCCTCGCAGTCGAGATGGGATTCTCGCCCAGGCCTGGTTACCGCAGATGAAAAAGACTCCCTTAGGGAGAGTCCTGGGACTTTTGGTGGACTTGGCCTGTGTCGCAGTGGTAACATTGCACCAAAACAGTGATTGATATGCCCTGTCATGCGGTGTAACATCTAGAATATAAAGATTTCTCATTTCTGACGTTCCTCTCCATTCGGAGGTACTTAATATATAATTAAAGTTGACACAATATACTGCTTTCAAGGACCCCAGTAGGTCAAATTCCTAGGGTTCCTCCTGCATGGATGTAAGGGCTTCGTCCACTTGTCCCAGGAGCAGACCGGGTGTGGTTGTTTTCTTGCAAAAGGGTATTCATTTGGTTGGAGGAGAATCCCAATCAGGCATGTGGACATGGGATCTTCCGCACTGCTCATAGATAAACATAGTCCATCTTGGTTAAGGGACTTTGCGAGGGTGGTCCAAACATTTGTTTTCGGCTGGGGAACAATCCATTCTGCCGATGGTAAGGCGAGCAGCAGAATTGTGCAGGCCATCATCTGGATTTGGACCACATTTCTGGGTGGATGGGTCATCTTCTAAAATGAGAACACATAAGAATATAGAGTTTAAGCAAGATTACAATCAGACAAAATTGTCGGCTCTGCCTGTACTCCGCCTCTCAAAACATATAAATTGGGTAAGGGTATGATATTTAGGGGACAGTTTTAGGGAAATATTAAACACCGTAAGGGATCAGTTAAGGGGAAAAAGAAGGGCGTTGCTCAGAGTCGGCTGTTCCTGTGCCTCGTTGGTGTCTGCGTTGTCATTGTCTTTATTCTGTTGGCGTCTTCAGGCCGCTGCGGTGACATCCTTCGGCTCTCCTAGCTGCTTCTCTTGCAATGGCTGCATATGTGGCTTTACCCATTTACCAGGTACCCATCTCAGTCCTTCAGGGGTGGAGACGCAAGCGTATCCACATCCCCAGGTCATGAGAGGGTACGGTCCTTGTATTTGCAGAGTCTCTGGGTCTTTTATAAGTACCGGAGGGTTTTCCTTCAGCTTGGATTTTTTTGAGTTGGTGAAGCGTCTGAGAACCAGGGCGTTTGGCTCCTCATAAGAGCAGTTTGAAAAGTTTAGAGTGAATAGTACTTTTGATAACCTTATGACAGGAGCGTTGACTTCATCATTCCCCTTCTGCCGTTCTAGGAGCTGCTTCAAAGTCCTCCGGTGAGTGCTCTCCACAATTGACTGGCCCGTTGGGGAGTGCGGGATACCAGTTGTATGGGTAACTCCCCACTGCTGAAAGAAGGCTTGGAGGGCTTTAGAAACATAAGCAGGACCATTATCTGGTTTTATTTCCCTTGGTATTCCTAGGGTGGCAAACGCTTGCACCAAGTGTCAGGCCGCATCCTTGGCCTTTTCCCCAGAATGAGCTGACGCATAGACAGTGCCCGAAAAGGTATCTACAGAGACACGGACATACTTCAACCTGCCAAATTGGGGAAAATGGGTTACATCTGTTTGCCACACTTCACAACTGCCAAGACCACGAGGGTTGACTCCTGTACCTAAAGACGGCAGTTGGTCCTTTTGACAGTTAGGGCATGTAGCCACAATTGCCCTTGCCTATTCCCTCGTTAAATAGAACTTACGGATGTGTAGTAAACGGCGGTGAGTGGATCACCCCGATTACCTTCCGCCCGGACGCCGGACAGCCACGGCCGAGGGCTTGGAGCCTCTCCAGGCAATGGACGGCTGACTCGCCCTGAGAAGTGTCCGCCCCGTTGGAGTAGGTAGTCGCAGTGCAGATGGAAAGACACTCACACAGGAGATAAAGGGTGAAAAGAGTGGGGTCTCCCAGCTCTCTCCTTTATTGGGGTCGAGGGACAGGGTTCTGGGTCGGAGAAGCTCTGAGGGAGAAAGCCCCCGGAGCTCAGGGTGCATCAGCTTTTGAGGGTCCACAAAAGGGGAGGAGAAAGGGGTAACATCCAATGAGGAACGGGGTAAGGGGAGGATCTGAGGGTAAATCATCCAATGGGTACAGTCAGGGGGAGGATACAAGGAGTTGTRACCAATGGGGCRTCGAACAACTTAGAAGTTTCCAGAACAAAAGGTGGTACAAAGAACTTAACTGACAAGTAAACTGTAGCTCTAATTCTTCGGGAAGAGAGAGAGAGAGGGGGTGGGAATTAGACGTCGATCTCCTCCTCCGAGAAGGAGGGCTCTGCATCAAAGGTGACGTCTTCCATGCTAGCCATGGCAAGGGATGGGGGATTTCCCACCACACGGATGAATGCTGGAACATTTTGATGGAACATGGCATGGCTCAATTTTGCCTGTTGAAATACATCTGGCACAGTGGCAAACCATGCTGGCAGGGTTAAGGCATCTGCTCTTCTATTGCCTTCTGCTATAAACCCTGGCAGGTTACTGTGTGGCCTAATATGCATTACATAGAAGAGTTGCTCTTGGTGGGAGACTAAAGGAATTAGTTTCAAGAGCAACCTGTAGATCTTAGGGTTAGCGACCTCTTTTAACAAAGCATGTTCTGCCCTTGATGTTACTCCAGTGACATAAGCCAAATCAGTGATGAGGTTAAACGGTTCTTTGAATCGCTCAAATACCCTAATGACAGCTGCAAGCTCAGCAACCTGAGGTGATCCTTGGACCACCTCGACATCAGACTCCCACTCCTGAGTCTGAGGATCCCTCCAAGCGATGTCCAACTCGTGGGATGCTCCAGAGCCGTCGGTGAAAATAGTTAAGGCATCAAGTGGCTTTTTACTTTGGATCTGTTTTGGCATTTATTTTAGGATCAAATTAAAGAGTGCATGCTTTGGATAGTGAATGGAAATTTGTCCTGTGTAATTATCAAAGGTGAACTGGAGATTGATGTTTGTTTGGAGTAAACCCTCCACCTCTCCCGTGGTCATCGGTATGTAAGTGCATGAAAGATCACACCCCGCCAAAGTGCGGAGGCGCGCCCTACCCTTTAAGATGAGCTTAGCCATTTGTTCCTGTGGCGTGGTGATGCTCTTGGACGGTTGGTGAGAGAGAAACACCCACTCGATGATCAACAAGGGGTCTGTCTGCACCTTGTCCCACTGAAAAATTAACCCATAGAAGTGTGGCACTTCCCCCAAGATGGCAGATTTGAATGGCAGGTCCGGTTGGCATCTATGAGCCTGTCGTGATGACAAGGCTTGCTGTACCTTTTTGATGGAGTTACGGGCTTCTTCTGTCAGCATCCAAGGAGAATCAAGATGGTCGTTCCCTTTCAATAGCTCAAATAAAGGGGATAGGTCTTTATTAGTTAAACCAAGGAGTGGCCTGATCCAATTAATTGTCCCACATAGCTGGTACATTTCTTGGAGCGCCTTAGGATTTTCATTAATTGCCAGCCTCTGTGGAACAATGGTCCGCTCTGAGATGATTAGTCCCATGTATTTCTATGGACTTGTTTTCTGGACCTTCTCGGTCTGAATTTCAAAGCCCTCCGCCTCCAAAGCCTTGATAACTTTGGCAAGGGTCCAGTCCAAATATTGCGGGCTGGAGGCACACACCAACACATCGTCCATGTAGTGATATATTATGGCCCTGGTTGCAAGCTCTCGGACAGGGGACAGGATGCCGGCGATGTACCATTGGCATATGGTGGGGCTATTTTTCATACCCTGAGGTAGTACCCACTAATGGTAGCGCGGCATGGGAGCCTCTCAGTTGATGGATGGTACCGAAAAAGCAAACCAGGGCGCACCCCTGGGATGGAGAGGGATCTGGAAGAAGCAGTCTCGGATGTCAATAACTGCTAACTTCCACTGCTGAGGGAGCATGGATGGAGAGGGCATCCCGGGGTGCAGGGGTCCCATGTCCTCAATGGTGTCATTGATTTTACGCAAATCATGGAGGAGGCGCCACTTGTCTTTCCCCGGTTTCCGAATGACAAAAACCAGGGAGGTCCAGGGGCTGTTAGATGGCACTATATGACCTTTCTGGAGCTGCTCCTCCACGAGTGCGTTGAGCGTGTTTAATTTTTCTCTTGTTAGGGGCCACTGATCCACCCACACTGGTGAATCTGATTTCCAATTAAGTGCTTGGGTAGCGTGCTCTACAGTGGCCCGCACTAAAAATCCTGGGGTGGAGATGGTATTTCCACCCGGGCCCCCCATTGGGACATAAGATTCCTGCCCCATAGAGTACATCCAGAGTTGACTATGAAGGGACGTAGAGATGCCATTTGTCCCTCCGGTCCCTCTAGCTGTAGAATATCCTTGCTCCTCTCTGCAGTTAGAGATCTCCCAGTACCTGAGACTACGCCTTTGTCCAGTCGCCGCTCCCATTGTGACGACCACTCTGTGGATGAGATAACTGTCGCATCCGCCACCATGTCCCATCATCCCTGTCAGGCTGATGTCTGAGCCTTGACAGTGGAGCCTGCAGTTCAGCATTGGCTTGTTGTGCCTGACTACCTCTGCCCAAAAAACTGCTGGTGATGAGTAGTCTTCTGGTAACTTCCGTGGCAGAGTAATAGCCTGGGCAACGACTTGGCCTGCTGGAATGAAATAGGGAAGGTAGTGGCATTTAATATGTATGTAGAAACCTCCATCAGAGCCAGTGAGGATGATGCTCGGTGTAGACCTATTGTTGTGTTTTTTGTGTCCCCAACCGCAAAAATGTCATTGTCTGGTGTGTTAGTGGAGAGACTCACGGACACTAGCCGACACTCGGCAGAGCTGAAGTTCTCCGGCTTCACAGTCAGTATTTCAGTTCTTTTTGGTGTTGCTTGAATATCAGTGGCCGCTCCATTTATATTTTTGCTCAGGGTCACCTCACCGCGCTCGCTCCTCAGTTTCGCTGGGCTTGTGGTGGTGTTTCCAGTACCCTTCGTGGGTGTCCTGGGGAAACATGTCTTGGAAATCTATTAGGAGAGACTCTACAGTTCTGGCCCAGTGGCCTCTTTTACCGCATCACAGACACGCCCCTTTTTGTTCAAAGTTTGAACCTTTTCGTGGAGCATTTACTTGCTCTACTGCTCCTACCATTCCCCCTCTTTTTCTTGTATTTTCTGGCTCTAGGGCAGCAAGCCTGGTGGAGGCTTCCACTATCTGATGGAGAGTTGGGGCAGGTTCAAAGGGAAGAGTCAGGATAATTCTTTTACAGGCATAATTTGCATTGGCTTTCACTAATTCTCTTAGTAACTCTTCCTTCATCTCATTATTTTTGACCTGCCTGCCCACTACCTGCCGCAATTTGTCTACAAAATCGATAAATGATTCATTAGGAGCCTGCTTTACATTAGTATATGTAATAGAGGGTGCCGATTTTCAGGACATTAAATTCACTGCTTTCTCAGCTGCACTAGCAGTTGCCAGTAGGACTGGCCGCAGTAATTGTGCCTGGTCCTCTGGTTTACCCATGTCCCCCTCGCCCGTCAGGTGGTTCATTGTGATATGGACGTTCGCCCGATCAGTTCCAAGGATCGGAAGGACATCTTTGAACTGCCGCTTCCAGGTTGTTTCCCAAAGGAGATATTCAGAAGGAGACAGTAGGCATGACAAAAGATTTTTAATATCATGCGGTATCAATGTGTTAGTTGTAAAGGTCGCATGCAGCAAGCTCTTAAAATAACTACTCTCTCTTCTGAATTCTTTCTGGGCTTTGCAAAGTTCCTTTATATTTTGGTAACTAAAAGGCACCCATCAAGGGTTGAGGCCTTCCCTGTTATAAATGACCGGAGCGGTAGAAGGAGTTGGATCGGGGTGCCTGGGTGCAGCCATTCAGGGTGACGCTTCCGGCCCCAGAATTGTGAGAACCAGATACTGCGGTGTGGGAACAGGAAGCTGTGTAAAGGGAGGAGCAGCCACGGGTTGTGGGAAACGGGGCGGGGTCTCGGGAAAGGAGGGAATCACCGATGCAAGGGGAGTGACCCGACGCCGCCACTCCCATCGATGCAGTTGGGGCAGGGCCCGATGAGAGGGAGGGGCCCACCACAGGAACATCCGGGGAAGAAAGGAAGGGGTGGTAGGAAGGAGGGTCAGGAGGATTTTGGGAAGAAGGAGACAAGATGGGGCCCCACGCCACGTGGCGACAGCCATTTTGCCCCTGTCCTTTAGAACCGCCATTTTTAATTTGAACTGAGGGATTATAACCGAGGGAAGAGGGAACAGGAAAATGGGTTTGGGGCAGGTCGGAAGCAACCTGGCCAGGGCTGCTCCGGCAGGGCAGCTGAGAAGACCAAGGAGGGCCAGGGAGTCGATAGCAACCCTGCGTCTTAGGACGGTTTCCACCTCCTGATCTGCCCCGCAATAGGGTAGAGGATTGAGGAATCTGAGGAGAGGTACACGGGGACTGGGTAAAATCTTTATAACTGGGGTTAATCTTAAAATTTTCCTCCACTTTTCTGTCTTTTCCTCTCTGCGCCATCGAATCTCTAACTTCTAAGAGGAGAGGGAGAAATTTTTCTACTTTGGTGTCGCCCTGTCGCATCAGCGACACCAACTTTTCATCAGCCACTTTCCAGAAAGACACCTTACTCACATTCTCTCGGGATGTTTGCGGGAAGTGAAAGAAAACCCATCTAACAGATTTCTTTAACAACCCTTTAGAAAATTTTATGCTCTCCCCCTGCAGGGATTCCCCAACTTGGTTATAAACTTCCCTCTGGTTCCGAGACAGCCTATTTCCCATTTTATATAATTCTCGGAACCCAAGTTCACCCCCAGCTACAGAAAATGTAAAATAAAACCAAAACGTCAAAGACCGGTGTCTTACCCTCTCAACCTCGGTTGGCAAGGCCGAGTCCACCCACACTAGGGACTTTGCGTAAGGCGTCTTTCCAACAACTTGAACTCGCTCACGTGTCCTCACCTCTTCTCCGCGGAGATTGGACCAGGACCCCTCCAAGCCGAGCCTTCGAAAATAAATCTTGCAGCTGGAGTCCTTCAGGTATTAGACTGCTTCTCCAAAACCAGGAGCTAGCAGTCTCACCATGGAGCACCGCTTCCTAGAATGGAGCGTGCTACACAGGGGGAGGTGGGCACCGAAGATGAACTCCTGCCGTTGATCTGGCAAGGATGTCTATCAGGGAACCTCTTCGTAGACGTCCCTGTTCGGGCGCCACCTGACGCTGCGTGTCGGTGAGTGAATCCTCTGGGAGAGGATGTACAGCGTCTTTCCCTGCTAGACCTTGCCTCCTGAGCCACTGAAGTAGCTCTAATGCCGGGTAAAAGGGATCGGAGGTTGTGGCTGACTCCTCGTGAGAGAAGAGACACTCCGACTTGCTCGGTGGCAGGAGCACGCATCCCGAAGACAAAGAACTGGGAAGGGTCTTTCATATAGGTTCCAAAGGATTTTTATTCCTCAGGAGTGTCCAGTGACGAAAGAAACCAGACCAAAGGGTGCAGGGGTTTTTAACAGGAGGGAAAAAGGGGAGGGGAAAAGGGAAACAACCAATAGGATGAGTCTAGGGAGGCAGTAACATATAACATAGAACCAATGGGATTAACAGGTAGGTGGGAGTTATAACAGAGAACCAACAGGGTACCGAACACAACAAAACATTGTAGCTAAGGGGAGGTGGTTTAGACTGAGGTGCCACCCCCGGATCCTCCCATGGATCCACCCTCATCGACCCATTGGAGGGCCAGCACCTGATGGGCACCTGTCTGCCACAGCTCAGGAGTGGGCTGCGCCACCGCTGCACTAAACTATTTTTTTTAATTGATAAATTACATTTCTTTTAATTTAAATGAAGAGTTGCTTCATTCCTGACAGTATTAGTATTAGTGTTAGTGTTAGTATTGAAAGAGTGAATGTGTAGTTAGTGCTCTTTTCCCAGGTAAATGTAGATGTAGTTAATGTGTAGCTCCTGTGCTTATCCCCAGTAACCTGAACCTGCTTTCTTTGCTGTTTCGCTAAAATGCAGTGTTCCAGAGCCTGGCTTGGGCAAGTTCTTCTTGTACTCAACCCAGCCTTACAGTGCTAAAGTGAATCTAGTCAGAAATTCCACCTCTTTGCATCCAGTGTGTCTTATGTCAGATGATGAGCTGGCACTCAAGGGGCTTTTGTTTCCGGTCAGTTCTATCCCTGTAGTGCAACAGACACCATATGCCCTTCCCAGGGCTCTGGTGCCACCTGAGTGGGCACGCTGGCTTCCAAGAAGGGGCTGCTGAATCTATAGGGACATTTGCTGCTACGCCTTTGCTCCAGATGCAGCTGCAGCAGCACTGAGCTCCTTTGTGCTTTTTGTTCTGTATGAGGCAGAGCTGGGAGTGTCATGCCCAAGGCAGAGCTGTGAGTGTCATGCCCTTGGCAGAGCTCACATCATGTCCACAGAGCAGCAGATGGCACTCAATGGCTTGTGTGGTGTCTGTACCTCCTTCCGGGTGTTTCACCCTTTTCTGATCTTCAATTCCTTCATGCAGCATGGTTCCTCCTCTTACCATCTCTTGGTGCTGCAGCCACTGCACCTTGCTCTTTCTCCTCTTGAAAGACATCCAGCCAGGTGCCAGCAGGGCATGTGGGCTCCTAATGAGCAGGTACCAGGTGGATGAAGCCCCTGGTGCTGTACAGACAGGTTCCCCCAAGAGGTGCTAGAGAAGTGTCTTTGTCCTGTCCAGTGGCCTCGCTGTAACTTATATCCTGCTTGGGGTCTTGTATCAAGGGGCCCAGGAACTGCCCTGCAAACAAAGGGGTCAGCTCTAAGGGAACTGACCCCATCTCACTGTAGGGGACCTCAAGGGGCAAAGCATCCCTGGATGAAATTACTGCATTTTCTGCTTGACAAGGGTTCGGGAAAGCTTCATCCTGCTTTGTAAAGGGAGGCTGTGGGTGGCCATTGCAGAGCAGTGGATCTGCATTTTGTGGGTGTTGGGGCTTTGGAGCCCGCAATGGCTTACCTCTGTCCTCCTGTAGACCAAGACTGCCATCATGTTCCTGTTCCTCTGGGTGAAAAGCATCCTCCAGAAGGTGCAGATGGTCAGGGATGAGCTGGATGAGGCCACATGTGACCGCCTGGAATAGCATGCAGAGTGCCTGGAGTGGGAGGTGACCCGGAGCAGGAGCTGGAGCATGGGGCTGTGGGCAAAGTGGTGAGGCCTGAGGAGCTCTGCTCTGGACTGCCTTGCAGCAGTGGCAGTTCTCGGCTCCTGCAGCAGTCATGGTCCTGCTCTTGGGTTTGTGGTTTAGCCTGAGAGCAAGGACGCAGAGAGCAATGTCYAGGAGCAGAACCCYCCAGCACCTCCTGARCTCYGTACSSYTGTCACAGTGGTGCTGKAGGCAYTTCTTGCAGAGGCTGGTGGATCTCTTGAATGGACTGTGCTGCCCCCGGCACAAGAAACTCCTTGAGCACTTTGTCGTGGGCAGCAAGAGGCTTCTGGGGAGATCAGCTTGCCACCAGACTTCCCAGGGGTTGAACAACACAACTTTTTCCAGCCCCCGGTGCATGATCCAGAGCCCACAGTGAGGCCTTGTGTGAGTGCATTGGTCTGTGACAGGGCCTGCAAGGAGTCCTGCTTGCGGCCCTGGAGAGAAGTGCTCACGCACAGAGCTGAAACTGTGGGTGCTCCCACAGTCAGTTGGGAGACCTTGTATGTATTAAAAGTAGTAGTAGTAGTAGTAGTAGTAGTAGTAGTGGTATTAGTATTGAAGGAGTAAATGTGTAGTTAGTGCCCTTTTTCCGGGTAAATGTAGACATACATGTTGGGTCCCTTCTCACTTATTACCTGTGCGTTTCCACACTGACAGGACCAAAGTGGGTGCCAGGAAAATACATAAAGCCTTACCTTGGACTATCCGCGGCAGCTCCCGAGTAGGCTGAGGACAGCACATGGAACGAGGACACGGAACCACAAAAAGATTAAACAAGTGCCACCTGGAGGCGACGTCAGTGCAAGATGGCAGGCCACATGAACATCTAACTTGCGCCACCTCCAGGCAATTTAAACTCAATCCCATTAACCCCTCTAATCTCTCCCTTATGTGTTTTCCCACCCCATGTTTCCTTTATCCATCCTATACCCCATACTCACTTGATTTTTTTTAAAGAAGAGGGAGAAATTAAGAGGGGAAAGGAGAGCGAAGGAAGAACTATTTTATAATAATTTTCAAATAATCCCTACCATGATTTTTAATGATGTTACTTATACTCCCACAGAAAAGCCTATCCCAACCCCACACATCACCATGAGGAATAACCTCTCCTTCCTTCTGGTCTGCCGGTTCGCCATAACATCTGATGTCTGTTGCGGTGGCCGTGGCAACCGCCCAGGCTACTGACAGGCAACAGGCCCAAGCCACAGGTTCAGACCCATAGTGGGCTGATCCAGACACTTGACTCTCGCCTTATCAGTTAGAGCTAGCACCCACAAGCCCTCGCATCACTGACTCTGTTACTGTTGGTTTGTTGTTTCTCTGCCCAGTTTTATGTATTATCTGTTGACTATGTATGATGCCATTACTATGTATAAGTTCTAAAAAGTTTTGTGTTGTTCGATGCCCCATTGGTCCTTCCCTCTTTGTTCCCTCCTACCCTGCCCCTAATTGGTCTGTTCATATTCTCCTCTCCCCTTTTGCTCTTCCCTGATTGGTTGGTTTTACCCCTATAAAACCCCTGGACCCTCCTCTCCTAACGTCTTTTGTCCCTGGACTCTCTGTTGTATTAAACCGTGTGGAACCCATACAAAAGACCCCTCCCAGTCCTTTTACATTTGGTGCATGCGCAAGGATAAAAGCCTCCTGTGGGTGAGCAGAAGACYGCTCCCGAGGTTTGTGGGTGTAGGCGTGGCTGCACACAGCCCTCTCTGGGAGTCGCCAACTGCAGGTGGAAGGAGTAGCAAGGCTGCGGGAGCCTTGGAACTTGCAAGGTTCTCTYGGGGAAGACACAGCACCRTTCCTGCCCCGGGCACAGGAGAGACTGCATAGGTTGGTGCCCGAACAGGAACCTCTGAAGACGGGTCCCTGAGAGTGTCCCGACAAGCGAGGGGATTGTCGGTGCCGCCTTGGGCTGTCAGTTCCTGTTTGGAGAATCCTGTGCTTTAACAGCGAAAACCCAAATGGGTGGCAGGGAACTTTTCTCGGAGCGGAAAGCCTGCCGGAGCCGGAGGACAGCCTTAGGAGTTTTGGTTCCTGGGGAGCTCAGAAACTGGTCCGGGATCAGTTGGTGAGTAAGTATAGAGCGGGCTCCTGGGGAGAATTTTCGTTTTTGTTCTACATTTTTTGCTAAGGTCAGGTGGAATATTTTGGGCAATCGGTGGGGGATTGGCTCATCCCCAAAGGGAGGTTTACCTCCAAGTTCGCAATACCCTTGTTTGGTGAAAATTTAATTTTTCTAAAGGGCTTTTGAAGGGCTTTATTTGTTGGATTTTTTATCAGTTTCCTCTTACAAATATTGAGTTAGTTAAAACTTTGCATTTTTGGGTTCAGGTGGGTGACAGGTTAATGGTATACAAAAATGACATTGATCCCAAAGCCGAACGGTTTTTCCCTTTATTGAAGCAGATTTATAATGTGTTATGTCAGGAGGGGAATGTGTTACAGACTAAGGGAGAGGGGAATGAGTTAAAGGATAAGAATAAACCTGGGAATTTCTCCATTTACATTGAACCCTAGTCGTGTTCCCCACCCCGTTTTCCTCATCCCGCTAACCCTACACTGGAGGCGCCAGACGGAGTAGCCCGTCAATTGACGCCAGAGAGCCACTCTCCTCTGGACTCCCTCTGACCTCCCCAGTACCCTGCTCAGGATGGCGAGGTGCTGCTGCCCTGAGTCCTTTCCTGAACCCGTTTACTGACCCTTGTTCTGCGCTTTCGTCCCCCCTGTTGGCCCCACAAGATGGTGGGCTATTCCTACAAGATGGCGGTAGTGGAGTGGCTGACTCCGCTATTTTGTCCTTTCCCCCTCAAGCTCTTTTCGCCCCTGCCTGGAGTTACGGCTCCTGCCAAGTTCCACCCCGGGTTGTGCTGGGCGTGCCAGGACCTACCCCTATGACGTCAGTGGGAGTGGTTGCGTCGAGCCACTCCTTTCCCGCTGCCGCTTCCTTCGGCGACCCCACCCTCTAGCATTCCACGTGTTCCGGTTCCCAAGGCCCCCCTTCCAGTTCCCATGCTCAGTGGACCAGAAGTGATGGTGCCAGGGACCGGACGATGGGCGGGGAAGGAGAGGTCATAGCTGCCCCAGTACGCTGTAGTCGCCAGGGGAATGCCCGGTGGGACCCCTTTCCACACCAAGATCTCAAGGAACTGTGCAAAGCAGCAAAAGAGTTTGGTAGGGATTCGATGTATTTTAAAGGACTTTTACAGGCTAACTTCTCCTCCAAAACCCTAGTGCCCCAGGATATTAAACAGATTATGAAATGCCTCCTCTTTCCCTCGGAACATCTACTATGGGAGAGGACTTGGAAAAGATTGTGCCGGGACCTACTTAACACCAGTATAAGGGACCCGGTGTGGGCACAACTCGCACTTGATCATCTATATGGGGAAGGGGACTGGGAGAAACCCCAGGACCAGGCTGTAAACATCCCGGCCGAGGTCCTGGGGGAAATAAATAGAGTAGCTGAAAGAGCCCTGTCCCTTACCCCTGCGGAAACCTCTCCCACGGCTAACTTCACACATTTAAGGCAGACCCCTGATGAACCCTTCATTAGATTTGTTGATCAACTGAGGGAAACTATCCAACGTCAGGTTCGGGGTGCGGTGGCCCAGGAGGAGGTGCTCCACACCTTGGCTGAAACCAATGCAAATGATAAATGCAGAGAAGTGTTGAGAAGACTCCCCTTCGATCCGCTGCCTACTTTGGACCTGATGATTGAGGCCTGTGTGAAGCTAGCCACGGATGATGTAGTCTCAGCAAGTAGTAGATGAGGAGTGGTAGGGGCACTAATCAGTTACAACCAGTGCCATAACTGTGGGGAAAGGGGACACTGGGCTAGGGAGTGCCAGCGACCAAGGAGACCAGACTGCTGACATGGGACTGAGCGTGCAGGATGTCAGTCCTGCCAGCACGGCCAGTGTCAAACACAGCAGGGAAATGCGCGGGACAGCACGTAGCGGCCCGGTGCAAGGACAAAAATCAGATGGCCATTCTCTTCGAGACATCATCAGGCCCAGATCCACTGTAAACACCTTGCTGTTACTGTGAGGAGAAGCTACCACCTGCGCCTGAGCCACAAAGATCGAAAGTGTCAACAATAATGCCCATTCATATAAACAGTCAGTATTATAAATGAAAAATCAGTTTTGGCTTTCACATTGTTGTTAGGGTTGTAGTTAAGTAGAGGTTGTTAAAGTTGTTTAAGTGAAATGCTTATAGTTGCTAATATCGATAAGTTGTTAAGTATCCCACCGATTTAGAGAGTTTGTGTGTCCCTTGCTGTTCACTTGTTATTATGTTTAAATCCAATGAATTCACTTTATATTAGGAGACTTTGTACCAGTATTTTAAATTAATGTTCAAGTGGAGCTTTTTTCCAGAGCAAAGGTCCCTCATGAGCTGCCTCAGAGCTATTTTTAGCCATTGACTGGAGACCTGTCAGCAAGCTCCATGGAAACCTGAATTTCAATTAGGACAGTTTTCCCTCCAAAAAGGCAGAGGACAGCCCTCAGAGATGACACCCTGGATTCAACGAGCTAATTGGACAGTGACTACACCAATGACCAGGACCATGGAGGAACCTGACCAATTACCTCTGACCCCGGAGGCCAGACTGTGGGCGGTGATGGGAGGGGCCAGAGGGGTATAAAAGCTCCTGTCACCAGCCAGGAGCTGCCCCTTTTTCCTCAGGACTAGCCTCTGGAAAAGCCCGGTGCTGTGGTCCTCAGACTTACGTCTCTATCTAGAGACTTCTTTAAAAGACCTTTCCTTCGGAATAGCTGAAGGAAAACCCAGCACCGCAGGTTGCTGCTCTGGGTTCATAGCCGTGCTGGTTTCAAAGTGTCTCCAATCTCTGGGTTCCCAGGTTTGTTGTTTTAATCAATTATTTTGAACTCTGTTTTTTTCCAAATTTTTCTTCCCTTCCCCTTTTAATAAATTTTTTTAAATTAAAAACCAAGAGTTGTCCTTATTTATGACAGTCAGGCACTGAGGACTGTTCCTGTTTTAATACAGGGAACCCTGGACTCGACTTCTTCGTTTCTTATTGTGGAGGATCCAAATAGGGGGTCCGATAGTATCTTTGTCTCACCTGTTGTCCAAGACATAGACCCCCGGGGGGAAACTGTCATTACTATCCAATGTATTAACCCTCCCATGTTTTCTCCTAAAGGTACAATCGTCGCACAGGCAATAGAGATCCCCAAAGACTTTCCTGGGTCCGCCAGGACACCATCCATGTTCTGGACAACAAACCCACCATCTGTTGCCAGCTCTGCCGTGGGGATACCACCATTACCCTGTCTGGCATGGTGGACACTGGGGCAGATGTAACTGTAATATCGTCATTGCAGTGGCCCTAGGATTGGAACCTACATTCAGCAGGTGGAAGCCTCACGGGGATAGGAGGAGAAACAGCATCCATGGTGAATACACATAATGTTAGCATCGAGGGTACGGACGGCTGAGTAGCAACTGTCCGGCCATACGTGGTACCATCAGGGTTCACCCTCTGGGGCAGGGATACCCTTTCTCCATGGGAGACTCATATACAGATCCCTTCTCCATGGGATTTTTAACCAGGCCCACTGAGGAGCACACCACCCAGAAGTTGACTTGGAAAATGGATAATCCTATCTGAGTGCACCAGTGGCCCCTATCCCCGGAGAAACTGTGCTCCCGAGTCCCCTCGTGGAGGAGCAATTGGCCAGGGTGACATTGAACCATCCAACAGCCCTTGGAATTCCCCTGTCTTTGTCCTGCGTAAGCCAGGCAAGGACAGGTGGAGGCTCTCCCACGACCTCCAAAAAATCAATGAGGCCAGTGAGAATATGGGTCCCCTGCAACCGGGTATGCCCTCACCCTCGATGCTCCCAGGTCAGTGGAGGCTGGCGGTCATAGACATCAAGGACCGCTTTTCTCATATTCCTCTCGATCCCCAGAATGCTCCATGTTTCGCCTTTTCTGTTTGTCCACCAACTAGCAGGGCCCCATGCAGAGGTACCACGGCGGGTTCTACCCCAAGGGATGAAGAACTCTCCCACAATATGGTACGTGGCAAAGGTCCTGTCCTCCTTCTGAAAGGAATTTCCTTCATCCATCATTTTTCATTATATGGATGATGTCTTGGTGTGTGCACCTATGGAAGACTCACTGGACAAGACATTAAAACAGGTGGTACAGGCCATCAAGGGGGTGGGCTTTGAAATCCAACCAGATAAAATCCAGCGTGCCTGCCCCTGGACCTACCTCGGGTTCTGCACTGGGGAGAGGATTGTTACCCCCCAACAAGTAACCATCGTGGACAACCCCAAGGACCCTATGGGACCTACATCAGCTGTGCGGGTCCATTAATTGGGTATGTCCTTGGCTGGGGGTTACTACTGAAGACCTCGCTCCCCTATTCAAACTTTTGGAGGGGAGGGAGGAGCTAGACTCCTCCCATACTCTCACTGCAGAGGCCTGGGAGGCCTTGGGCAAGATACAGAAAGCTGTGTCCTCTCAACAGGCCCATCAGTACGACTCAAAGTTGCCTTTCAGTTTCATCATTCTGGGCAACTTACCCCACAAGTATGGACTAATTTTCCAATGGGACGCCACGCAAAAAGATCCTCTCTTGATCCTAGAGTGGGCCTTCTTGCTGCATAAGCCGTCCAAAACTATCACAGGGCCACAAGAGTTGATGGCGCAGCTTATTATACGTGCCAGGGGCTGCCTCCGCACCCTTGCGGGGTGCGATTTCACGTGCGTCCACCTACTGTTGGAGATTGTTAGAGAGTTGGAACACCTAATGCAGTTTAATGACAGTTTACAGTACATCCTTGACAGTTATTCTGGCAGAATTTTGATACATAACCCAAAACACAGTTATTTAATTTGGCCTTCAAATTGATACCAAAAGATTTGCAAAGCAGGAAGCCACTCAAAGCTCTGACAGTTTATACAAATGACTCAGGAAAATCCCACAAGTCAGTGACGACTTGGAGGGATCCCTAGACTCTGCAGTGGGAAGAAGATGTCAGGATAGTTGAGGGATCTTCGCGAATTGCGGAACTTGCAGCTGTAGTCAGAGCCTTTGAGAGGTTCCCTGAACCCTTGAATCTGGTTGCCAATTCGGCTTATGTTGCTGGAATAGTTGCTAGGACGGAACAACGCATTATTAAGGGAAGTATCCAACTTCAATACAGCACACTTGCTCTCGAGATTGGTAGTTCTGCTTTCCCACCAAGAGCAACCATTCTACGTGATGCACACGAGATTGCACACCAACCTGCCAGGCCCAATTGCCGAGGGTAACCGGAGGGTGGACGCATTAGCGATGCCAGTCACCACATCTGGCGTACCTGGCACGTTTGAACAAGCAAAGCTAAGCCACCAACTATACGGACTCTGACCCATGTCCTTAAACAACAAGAAATGTGCATTTCTATGGATGTGGTGGACAATCCCTTGTCCACCAGCCTGGTAGGAATCCCTATGGAAACCTCCGACTACCCCCAGACCTTGCGCGACCTCTATCGGGAGATTAACACAAAAAGCTACCCTTTTCATGTTTATGTTTGGAATCGAGTCACTTATAAACTCCCAATTATCAACCCCTTCCTCTTGTGGAGGGAATGGACGGAAAAATTGGAAAAATTGGCTGATGAACCCACAGAAGTTGAATTACTAGGCTCGATGAAGGCATCACGTTATGAGCATTTCAACTTTACACCTAGCCCTCGCTACCATGACCCAGGAATTTACCAACACATAAAAAAGACTAAATTCGAATTGACTGCCAGCCAATGGGGCAGGGACATTGCAAAAGTATCTCCTCCCTCCTCCAGAGACGAGTATTACCCAAACCCCCTTACCCTTCCTAAAGGCACATTTTTAATTTGTGGAGATCGCGCATGGCCAGGGATTCCTTCCCATCTGGTAGGAGGCCCATGCACCCTAGGGTGCTTAACCCTTGCTACACCCAACATGACCCAAATTCCTATTTGGCGAAATAGAAAAATTCAAAAAAGAGGTACAACCAAATCCGACCCTTATTGCGATACTTCAATTTACCGTTGGGCTAAATCAAAACGGATTGCAGTCTCAATTTTCTTGGCTTGAGTGGCAGCCGCAAAAGCACTCGATGAATTGGGCCACCTCAAGTGCTGGATGACCAAGCAAGCGGAATTAACTTCAAATGCCCTAAGTGACCTCTTTCAGAGGAGAAAATAACCAGGCAGGCTGCACTCCAAAATCGTGCAGCAATAGACTTCCTGCTGTTGGCACACGGGCATGGATGCCAGGACTTTGAGGGCATGTGCTGTTTCAATCTCTCTTCAAGATCAGGGAGTATCCACACTACCTTGCAGAAGATGAGCGCTTCAATCAAAAACATCAAGTATGAGACCAATGAGTGGTTTCAACAAGCCCTCAACAATACCATCAAGAAAGTCACCCACATTGCCGGAGCAGTGGCCAGAGTTTCAGGCGGTTGGCTCAAACACCTTCTACACGAGATGGGATTCTCTGAATGGGGAGCGTCAATTATTCGTGATGTCGGACTGGTTGTGTTATTTCTGTTTTTTCTTTCCATTGTGTTTTTTATCGCCAAACATATAATTTACATTCAAATTTTAAAATCAATAAATAAAAACGGGGGAGGTGTGGGAGGTATGCCCCTAGAAGTTGGGGCTGCCAGTCTAGCAGACTCCGCCTCTGAAACAGGAGACTCCTCTCAGGAGGAGGATTCAGTAGGCGAGACCAGTGTGTGAGGCCCGCCTGTCCCTCAGAGTAGGGCGTCCCTCAGGCCTTGGGCCCTCCCTACCTTCCAGAAGGTTCTGTTTATTTTGGTGCATTATTGGTTGGTGTTCGTTGTACCCTCTCCTCAGAAAATTCTATTGGACCCTGTGCCCTTGTACCCTCCCCAAGCCTGTTTTCCTATTGGCTGTAACCCTAAACTCCTCACATTTCTCACCTCCCTTAAAAACCTGTGCACACCCTGAACTCCTCGGAGTTCTCCTCCGCCACTCTCCCTCCCAGATCCCCTCGTCCTATACCGTAAATAGAGGAGACCATGGGGGAGACCCCCTCTTGAAGCCCTTTGCCTCCTTCACCTGGTTTCCACCACGCCTTGTCTGCTGCTCACCTCAAGCCGCCTCACCTCAGTGTGAGCCATCCACGCCCCGCCTTGGAGCAGCCTCACCTCCTCGTGGGCCCTCAGGCATAAAGAGCCAGCATCTTGGCTGAGGGCAGCCTGAGAAATGCCAGGCAACACTATGCCATCAAAATGTGCCCGCCTTGATGCGGGTATTCCACCTTCCCCATGATCAGGCAAAGGCCATTGTGGCCACATAACCTCAATGTCAGAAATACCAGCTGCCAGCACTGGGCTGCGGGGTCAACCCTAGAGAGTTGAACTCGTGCCGGCTGTGGCAGACTAATGTCACCCATATCACGGAATTTGGCAGGCTCATGTATGTACACGTTTCCCTGGACACCTTTTCGGGGGCGGTTTTTGCCTCTGCCCACACTGGGGAGAAGGCGAAGGACGTGATCACCCACTTCCATCTGACGTTCGCCACCCTCGATGTGCCAGCCAAGATAAAAACCGATAATGGCCCAGCATATGTTTCTCAAAGATTGCGGGAATTTTTCAACAAGTGGGGAATTAAACACTCGACAGGAATACCCCATTCCCCCACGGGACAGGCGATGATAGAGAGGGCTCATCAAAACATCAAAAGGGTCCTTGATCAACGGGGGGGGGGGGGAGAGACCGGTCCGCCCGTTGTGTGGCTCTGCAAAGCTTTATATACAATAAATTTTTTAAACAATTTGTTCGAAGAGTTGACCACCCCCTGTATACCGGCATTTTGCAAATTTGACCAACTCAAAGTTAAAAGAAAAACTGCCGGTGTTGATCAGGGACCCTGAGAGTCATCAAACCATGGGTCCCTACCCGCTTGTCACTTGGGGGAGGGGGTACACCTGCATTCCACCCCAGCAGGACCCCGATGGGTGCCTGCAAAGAGTGTAAAACACCACATAACCTGCCTGGAGCCGTTTCCTTTAGCATCTCCCAAAGGAAACAGATGAGACAAAGATATTTCGGATGAGACTATGGAGGCCTGGAAGAGAAGAAAACGTCAGAACGACGGCAACAGTGATAATGAAGATGTTGAAGTCCTGGTGCTTCCTCCCCCAGACTGTTTGTCATTCATCTTATGTGTTTCCTGTCCTCGAGCCCTGGCTTTTGTTTAAGCCTCATTTATGTTAGCCTGGTCTTCCTAGATCATCCCCCTCCTTATGTGACCTATAGGAGAGGATGAAGAGAGAACCTCATTAGGGCGGTTGAATTATTTTGACTTCAATAACAGTTGTTTTCTTTTTATATTATAGATGCACCTACCTACCACCCACCAGACAACCATGCACGTCACCAGTCGTAGTCTCAGCCTTCTGTTCCTGGTTTTGATCTTCTGGTCAATCATTCCATCGGTGGAGTGGATTGTCCCTCAGCCTAAGAAAAATGTTTGGGTCACCCTGGCCGAGGCGCTCTGGCAAGAACATCTATGCCTATCGACGACGGCAGTGAGCGACCCCCTTTCTACCTGCCGGGTGGGGATCCCACTTAAAACATCTGATTACCTCATAATGCTAGGCCCAAGTCCACGCTGGTCTCCCCTAGATCGTTGGGACGTGTGGGTGTGGACCCTGTCGCCAATGGACAACGAACCCCAGGAATTGGAGTTGTTAGGGTCCTCACCCTCTCCATATTTACATTTCTTTTACAATAGTCCTTCAGCCTGAGAATACAAATCCGTTAATCCTTCCAATAAAATTTGTCTGAGAATTGGTGCGACCAGACCACCTCAACGTTTTCTGCATCCACAGCTCATCTCAAGGCCATAAAGAAAGGCCTTTTTCTGATCTGTGGAGATGAGGCTTGGGCGGGGATCCCCTCTCGCCTTCGAGGAGGACCTTGTACTCTCGGTCGCCTTTCCCTCCTGGCACCCAATCGTACACAAATTTTGAATTGGCAGAACAAGACAAAATCGGCATGCCAAAAGCGAGCCACCCAGAATTTGGATCCAAATTGCGATTCTGAAATTACTGATTGGTCTCACACTAAGAAAACCATGATTTCTGTCTTCCTGCCTTGGGTGGTGGCAGCGAAGGCGCTAGGAGACATTGGTCAGATCGAGTGCTGGCTGGGAAAGCAGGCTAACCTAACCTCCAAAGCACTGGCCGAGCTCCTTGAGGACGAGGACGTAACCAGGCAGGCCACGCTCCAGAACCATGCCGCCATCGATTTCCTCTGACTTGCGCACGGCCATGGGTGTGAGGACTTCGAGGGACTCTGCTGTTTTAATGTGTCGTCCCACAGCAAGTCTGTCCACGCCATCATTCAGGAACTCCGTGATCAAGTTGACAGCATAAAGCACGAAGCAGAAGATTGGCTGGACCACATCTTCCAGAATTGGAGGTTGTCTGGGTGGGCTGGCTCAATCATTAAAACCGTTTTATGGGTGGTGTTATTATTGTCCTCATCATATCTATATTGAGTTGTTTTAAGATATTCTTACTTTGGTCTGTGGGAGGCTCTTTTCTTGTGAACAGAAAAGGGGGAGATGTTGCAGTGGCCATGGCAACCGCCCAGGCTACTGGCAGGCAACAGGCCCAAGCCACAGGTTCAGACCCATGGTGGGCTGATCCAGATGCTCGACTCTTCCCCTATCAGTTAGAGCTAGCACCCACAAGCCCTCGCATCACTGACTCTGTTACTGTTGGTTTGTTGTTTTTCTGCCCAGTTTTATGTATTGTTTGTTGACTATGCATGATGCCATTACTATGTATAAGTTCTAAAAACTTCTGTGTTCTTCAACACCCCATTGGTCCTTCCCTCTTTGTTCCCTCCTACCCTGCCCCTAATTGGTCTGTTTGTATTCTCCCCTCCTCTTTTGCTCTTCCCTGATTGGTTGGTTTTATCCCTATAAAACCCCTGGACCCTCCTCTTCTAACGTCTTTTGTCCCTTGTCATGGCTGCTTGGTGGATACTGCCGTGACCTTCTCAAAAGCTCCCCGGAGCCAGGCAAGCCTTTACCAGAGGTCGGCAGCCAACACAATCCTGGGGAGGATGTGTCCCACACTTGCAGCTAGTCTTTGAGGGTGACAGGGAACGGCAAAGAAGCAGAGACGGGTCCTTTGTATGATCTCTACAAGGTCTTTATTGTAGAGGGATCAGGGACGAAAGACAAGATGGAGCCGGGAGCACCGGCTCTTAAAGGGACCGAGGGTAGGCGGGGAGAGCATCAGGGCGAATAGGAAGAGGGCCAGGGGGTGACGAATAGGGAAACAACCAATAGGGAAAGGTGCAGGGAGGGATTAGGGGAGAAAGCCCAATGGGGGTACAAACTTCAACGAAAGTTCCAGAACATTTACCATATATAAAACATAAGGGCTGTAACGGTGGGTAGTTCCAAGCTCGGGAAACAGCCCACTGGGGGAGGAGATGTAGGCGGTTCACGACCGGGAGGCGGCCCACCACGACCTACGGGCCGGCCCACTCCCGGGAGTGGCTTGAACAGCCGCCACATCTCCCCCTTCTTTGTTTAACAAAGATGTGATAAGCTTAAGGTAAAGTCTCTTAAGGCAACCAAAAATACATGAAATGAGTAGGATAATAAACAAAATCCAACACACGGTTTCAATTATTGAGATAGCCCATCCTGAAAGTCCGGAATTCTTAAATAGGCCTTCGAACCATCCCGTGGTCTCCCTCTTGAGATCGTCCAGCCGGTCATGGATCTTCTTAATGGTAGAGTGGATACTCTGGCTGTGAGATGATAGGTTAGGACAGCATAGTCCCTCAAATTCTTCACAGCTGTGGCCATGGGCAAGGAGTAGGAAATCGATGGCTGCTCGATTTTGCAACGTCGCCTGTCTGGTGATTTCCTCATCCTCTAGGAGTTGGCTCGGTGCGTGGGAGGTAAGACTCGCTTGCTTCCCCATCCAACATTCCAGGTGGCTGATGTCGCCTAAGGCCTTGGCGGCAGCCACCCACAGCAGTAAGATGGAGACTGCCGTTTTCTTTGAAGGAGTCCAATCTGTAATTTCAGAATCACAATTTTCATCGAATTTAGTTGTGTCTCTCTTTTGGCGAGCCAATTGTTTCCAATTTAGAATTTTGAGTTTTGTTGGGGGCCAGCAGAGCGAGTTTACCCAACGTGCACGGCCCTCCTTTCAGACGGGAGGGGATCCCAGCCCAAACCCGGTCACCACAGATAAAAAGACTCCTCTAGGGAGTTGCCTGGGCTTTACAGTGGACTCGGATAATCTGTTGGCGGTGTAATTGCACCAATAGGCCGATCCATATTCTTTTTTCGTAGGTGTTACTTCTGTGATTAGGCTTTTCCTAGTCTCTGTATATTCTCTCCATTCGGCGTCCGACATCTTATAGCCGAATCTTATACAATATTTGGCCTTTGAGGACCCCAGCAAAGCCAATTCCTGGGGTTCCTGTGGTGCATGGGGCAAAATCCTCACCCACTGGTCCCAGGAATCAACCGGGTTGGGCTTCTTACCTGCGTACATGTAATCGCGTTGGGTAAGACGGATCCCGACCAGACAGGTCGACAGAGGATCTCCTACTCCTGACATTCTTAGACACATATGGTCTTGCCCAATGGCCTTGGCCAGTGTTACCCAAACATTGGATTTGGGCTGAGGGACTATCCARGTATCCACTCCTTTGCCAGCCAGGACGATCCACATGCACAGGAGCATCCACGGTAGGTTCGGGTTTTTCTCGGACTGGGCCATTTTCTTACAATAGAAATCTGGAAAATTACTTAAAAATTTAAATTAGTGTGTATAATTATATAGGAGTAGATGTACATAATTATGTAGGAATAACTGTGTTCTCCTCTAACTCCCCCTTTCTTGTTTTAARATAATTAAAAGATAAGGTAAGTGGGGGTAGGTAAATGGGGTAGAGGGAAACACATAAGGGTAGACGGGTGTAGGAATAAAATAGGTAGGTTTAGCCCTGGAGGGGAGACGGATCACTGAGTGTTAGTGTTTGTGTGGCTCTAGTCCTTCCGTCTCCTCCTTTTCCAGGCTGCAGTATTTTGTTCTTCTTTTGATATGTTGTGTTTTCCGTTCGATTGGATGGTCTCTGTTGGCACATTCCCCAGGAAAGGTTTGATGTTTCTCGCGGGTAGCCACCTCGGTCCTGCAGGGGTCGACACACACGCATACCCCCTCCCCCAGGTGATTAGTTCATAGGGCCCTTGAATCTGTTGGGATTCAGGGTCTTTGATCAACACAGGCAGTTTAATTTTTAGTTTAGCATAAGTGGAATTAGAGAAATGCCTGAAAACGGGAGGGTCTGGCTCTTCAAATGTATTATTCAAGAAATTGATGGTAAAGAGTGCCTTACAGAGCCTCGCAATGGGAGAGTCTAACTCTGCCCCTCCTCGTTGTTGATCAAGGACCCTCTTGATGTTCTGGTGGGCCCTTTCCAGTATGGACTGTCCTGTTGGGGAGTGTGGGATACCCGTGGTGTGTCGTATGCCCCATTGCTGAAAGAACTCTTGCATCCTTTTGGATGCATATGCAGGGCCATTATCCGATTTAATTTCTTGTGGGACGCCCAAAGTGGCAAATGCTCTTAAGTAGTGGCTTATGGCGTCCTTGGTCTTTTCTCCCGCGTGCGCCGATGCAAACACTGCTCCGGAAAATGTGTCTATCGGCACGTGGATATATTTTAGTCTCCCGAAGGGGGAATAATGGGTTATGTCTGTTTGCCAGAGCTGGCCGCTGTTAAGCCCTCGAGGATTTGTTCCTAGGATCCCCAGTGATGGCAATTGATAGGACTGATAATTTGGGCATGTGCTGACAATAGCCCTTGCCTGTTCTCTGGGGATTCGGAACATCCTCACTAACGCTGGGACATTTTGATGGTAAAAAGAGTGGCTGATCTTAGTCTGTTGACAGGTGTCAGGGACATTAGGTTCCAGCACTGCCATCGCTGCTGCGTCCGCCCTCACGTTGCCTTCCGTGATGGGTCCTGGAAGGCCTGTGTGTGACCTCGTGTGCATGACATGGTATGGTTGCTCTCGATGGGACAACAGGTATACAAGTTGCGAGAGCAACTGATATAAGTTTTTGTTTGAGACTTCCTTTAACCAAGCGTGTTCAGCCCTAGCAACTACTCCAGCAACGTATGCCGAATCGGTGACCAAATTAAGTGGTTGATTTCTGAATTTGTCAAAGGCCATGACGGCGTCTTTTAACTCTGCAAGTTGAGRGGAACTCTCAACCTGCTGCACCTCTTTCTCCCACTGATAGGTGCTTGGGTCAATCCATGTGACCACCGCTTTCTTGGATTGCCCTGAGCCGTCGGTAAAAGCATTAATGCCTTTGACAGGTGACTTACTTTGCATTGATTTTGGAGCCAGATTGAATTCCGAATTTAAAAGCTTATGACTTTGTTTGTGAATGGAAATTTGGCCAGAGTAATTGTCTAAGGCGAACTGAAGCCTCTCGTTCGTCTGGAGCAAATGCTCCAGCTCGTCTATCGTCTCCAATTTCCACCTGATGCACGCGAAGTCACACCCCGCAAGGGTACGGAGGCGTGATCTTGCTTTCTTAATTAATTGTGCAGCGATATCCTGAGGTGTTGTTAGTGTTCTTTTAGGCTGGTGCTGGAGGAAGATCCACTCGATTATTAAAAGTGGATCTTTTTGTCCCTCGTCCCATTGATAAATGAGGGCATATGTAAAAGGTGACTTACCCAGCAGGACCAGCTCAAAAGGCAATGCAGGGTCCACCCGGTGGGCTTGCCTCGATGATGAGGCATCCTGGACTCTGGTGATGGCTTGTCGGGCCGAGGGGGTGACAGTCCGTGGCGAGTCCAGCTCTCCAGCCCCACATAACAGTTGAAACAGGGGGGCTAGGTCCTTGGTTGTGATTCCTAGTAAGGGTCGGACCCAGTTGATGGTTCCACATAACTCATGAAGTTGACGTAGAGTTTTCGGGTTGTCGGTGATCGTAAGGTGCTGCGGTTTGATGGTCCTCTCAGTGATTAAGTGTCCAAGGTAGGTCCAAGGTTCAGCCCGCTGAACCTTGTCCTCCTGCAGCACGAAACCCGCTCCCTTCAAGGCATTAACAGTCTCAACGAAGACTTCCTGCAGGTGTTCGTCACTTTCCGCACATAGTAGAATGTCATCCATGTAATGTAATATAATAACTTTCGGGAACCGCTTGCGTATYGGGGACAGGAAGTGGGCCACATACCACTGGCAGATGGTGGGTGAGTTCTTCATCCCCTGAGGGAGAACCCGCCAGTGATACCGTCGAAGCGGAGCTTGCCGATTGGGTGATGGGACTGAAAATGCAAATCTGGGCACATCCGAAGGATGTAAGGGGATGCTAAAGAAACAGTCTTTAATATCAATGATCATTAACTTCCGGGTTCGGGGGAGCATAGAGGGAGATGGCATTCCCGGTTGCAGGGGACCGAAGTCTTCAATGACCTCGTTGATCTTACGGAGGTCGTGGAGGAGCCTCCACCTGTCCTTGCCCGGTTTATGCAGGACAAAGACAGGCGAATTCCAAGGGCTGTTGGTAGGGACAATGTGCCCCTTGGCCAACTGCTCCTCCACCAGGGCTTCGAGCGCGCTCAATTTATCTTCATACAGGGGCCACTGGTCGACCCACACTGGTGAATTAGTTGTCCAATTTAGGCGCGGGGCGGCGCGCTTCACAGTGGCCCCGACTAGAAATCCCGCGGTGGTGAGCAGATTTCTAGCCATGCGCCCCATTGAGACAACAGATCCTGACCTCACAGAGTGAGACCTGCTGCAACCACGAATGGCCTGATGGTGGCTATCTGTCCCTCTGGGCCCTCTACCGTAATGGCCTTGTGGCTACGCATAGAGGGTGCTACTCCTCCGATACCTGTAAGTCTCCCAGATGCATTGTCCAGTCTCCAAGAACTGGGCCACTCGGAGCGGGTGATGATGGTAGCATCCGCTCCGGTGTCAACCATCCCCAATATTTTGCGCTCCGATGCCTGGCATCGGAGCCGGCACTCCAGGATCGGCCTTATTAGGGCCCACAACCTCTGCCCAATACACACAGTCCGGTGGTCTTGCGGTGTCCCACGCCTCAGGTAATAGATAAGCTTTAGCGATGAGTGTCCCTTTGGGAAGGTGGCATGGTGGAGAAATGCAACACGCTTCCACTAAAAGGCGGTCACCAGGTGGTATGGTGACTAATTGAGGCGTCACATGGATGACATCAGGGGCCAAACTGGTGTCCTTAAAAATTAAGGCTCTCCTGATACTAGTGTGCGGATTGCGGAAGTCTGTGGAAATTGAATGTAAGTCCGAGTCAGTGATTTCAAAAGTCAAGTCCAAACATAGTGTCAATTGGGTACCTGGCCGTGGATGGAATGTTGCTGCCCGCAGCATCCGGTCCTCTTCGTCGTTGTGGCAGGAACAGCTGTCTAGCTCCTCCTCCGGGGAGGAACGGCAGGGACGGCATCGGCTGGCGGCTCTGCATTTGGTATCTTCACGCGTGGCCGCCACGCGCTCCACCGGGAGTTTTTTGGTGGTTGCCGTCTGTTCCCGGGATTTGGCTGCTGATGTCTTTGCGGAGCTGGACGAAAAGGCTCGGGGGGTGGTTTATTATCAGGGCAGTCTTTAATGAAATGGCCAGGTTGCCCACAATGAAAGCATTTAGTGTCCTTACTTGCCACCGCCATGACCTCTGCTACTTCTTTAGCAACCGCTTGGGCTATCAGTACGCTTTGGGAGGCCTTGGTGGCACAAGCCTCCAGCATGGCATCAAGGGWTGGTGGTGGATCTAGGGGCAGGGTCTCTAAAGTCTTCCAACACGTGGCATTGGCGTTGGATTTTGCCACCACTGTAATAAGGGCCTTTTGGGCTTCCTTATTAGCCACCTGCTTTTCTATAGCGTCTTTGAGTCGGTTAATGAATTGTATAAATGTCTCTTCTGGACCCTGTTTTATGTCCGAAAAGGCCTGTGTAGGTGTCGCCTCCGTAGGTGTTAGGAGGAAGGCCCTTTCAGCTGCCCCCTTGATGTCGTGTAAAACGCCCTCAGGCATCGCGTCGGCCTGTTGTTGTGGCCGTTCCCATTGGCCCTCCCCGCATAAGTGGTCTAAGGTGAGGTGGGCTAAGGCCTCCTCCGTACGGTAGCGAACGAGGAGGTCCCACAATGCCCTTTTCCATGTTCTCTCCCAGAGGAGAAATTCCGCTGGGGAGAGCAGGCACGAAAACAAATTCCTAAGGTCATGGGGTGTAAGRACATGGGCAGCTAAGGTGGCATTAAGCAAGTTCTTAAAGTAAGGTGAGTCCCTTCCGTGGCTCCGGGCAACCTTGCACAGCTCTTTCAGTTGGGTGTAGGGTAGCTGTGTCCACACCGGTCGCCCACCCCGCTGGTATACCACTGGAGCCACAGTAATTCTATTTGCTAAATCCCAATCCCCGTCTGCGGTGGCCTGTCTTTGAATCCTCCCCCAATAATCATCCTCCTCTGAATCAGAGTTCTCCGGTAAGGCCATAGGTGGGGTAGGCCTTAACAAGATGGCCGACTTCCGGCTAGGCCCCCGCCCACTTCCGGCCCCAGGAGCGTGGGAACCGGAAGCTTGGTGACAGGAGGCGGAGTCTAAACCGGAGGTGGGAGGACCCTGGGCCGGGGGGTGTGTCCTGATGGTAGGGGAGGGACCCGACGCACATGTCATCGCCGCATAGGAGGGGCCCGACGCAGTTACATCACACCCTGGCACGGAGGGAGGAGCAAGAGAGGACGCGTGAGGGGGGACCAGCAGGGACCCAGTGCCGCCATTTTGTGGAGTTGTCTGGGTTGATAAAGACAAGATGGCGGGGCTAGCCACGCGGCCGGCGCCATCTTGGCCTATAGGTTCTAATGGGAAAGACAAAACTTGAGAAGAGGGATTGGGAAAAAAGGTTTGGAAAGGGCTCTAGCCGGGTGGCGCCTTCCCGTCCAGAGAAGGGTTCAGACTAGTTTGGGGGGTGGCAGGAAGACGGTGGCTATCCTGCACCATTTGGTGAGTTCCATCTCCCAAACTGGCTTGAGTAGGGAAAACAGGGGTAGGATTGGGGAGGGAGGAAAGTTGTAACTGGGGTAACCCTGAACTAGACTCCCAATCTTCTAAACTCGAAACAGAAGTGTAAATTAATGGCAAAAGTGAACAAAATTTTTCAACAGAAGTTCTCCCAGTTCCCCTCAACAACGTCAACTTTTCCCCAACTTTGTCCCAAAATGAAAGAGTTCTAACTAACTCAACAGAAACGTCTGGGAAGTTAACGAAAATCCACTTAACAAATTTCTTTAAGGTCACCTTACTAAAAGTAAATTGATTCCCCACAAGGGTACGTGAAACTTGGATATAGACATCTCTTTGGGCACGGGTCAATCTGGCACCCATTTTGCCCACGAAACTTCACCCACTCCCGAGAGGAAAGGACTTTAACTAAAGCAGTGATAAGGGGGACCCTCCGGCACTTACCCTCGAAGTCTTCTGCCGGAACGGGTCGACAAAGGCTCTCGGGGTGGTCCGCTCCCCAGGACCGACCTTTCTCCTCCAAAGGCTCCCGGTCCTCCTCACGGCTTCGCCCCCTAGAACGTGGACTCGGCATGTGAGGCGCTGGCTGCTCCAAACGTGGCTTAAACTCCCGGCGTGATGTTCTTCGTAGGAGATGCTTTCAGGGAACTCCGCTCCAAGGTCCCTGTTCGGGCGCCAGCTGTCACGGCTGCTCGGTGGATACTGCCGTGACCTTCCCAAAAGCTCCCCGGAGCCAGGCAAGCCTTTACCAGAGGTCGGCAGCCAACACAATCCTGGGGAGGATGTGTCTCACACTTGCAGTTAGTCTTTGAGGGTGACAGGGAACGGCAAAGAAGCAGAGACGGGTCCTTTGTATGATCTCTACAAGGTCTTTATTGTAGAGGGATCAGGGACGAAAGACAAGATGGAGCCGGGAGCACCGGCTCTTAAAGGGACCGAGGGTAGGCGGGGAGAGCATCAGGGCGAATAGGAAGAGGGCCA